>JBBPFQ011051513.1:0-10416 GCA_037974815.1 Kaempferia elegans | reverse complement strand
TCAAATCTTATACATTTCTAAAGTTGTAAGGATTTTGACGGTGTCCTTCATTGTTTATTTTGTCTTTTCAAAAAGTGTTAAAATGTGATACAGAAGAATCGGTAAAATAACTCCAAGTGGGGCCAGATATATAATATCAGGCCCAACGATGTGGAATTTTTTTATTGATTTTTTTTATTACATTTAATACTTTCGAGATGTCAAAATAAACGATAGAGGGTATTCTTGAACTCTTTGCAATGTCAGAAATCTATAGGACCTGAAATATGTCTCATTGGACTTGTCAAGGTCAACAAGTAGATTTCGGTCAAAACCCATTAATTGACCTATAAACCTCAAATTGCAACAATTTCATGTCATATGGATTTATGAGGTGGTAAGAAACCCAACATTGTCATCCTTTGTATATTTCGGCTTCTTCATATATGTTAAAATGTGATATGGAAAAATTGACAAAAAAAACTCCACGTTATTCATATTAGGCTCAACATAGAGTTTTTTTACCATTTTCTTTATTACTGTTTAACACCTATGAAAAAAATAAAATAAACAATGGAGGATATTGTTAGACTCCTTACAATCTTATAAATCCATAAGACCTGAAATTGATCCAATCGAATATATCTAGATCAATCAGTGAATTTTGACTGACCTAAAGACATAAGATTCTAATCATTTCAGGTCATGTGAATTTCAGAGGCCGCAAGGAGTCCAACAATATTCTCTATTATTTATTTGACTTTTCCTAAGATGTTAAAATATTATCGAATGAATTAGTTAAACCTTAAATGCTGGAGTCTTATATGATCTATATATCAGACCAATGTTATGCATGTAAAAAAGAGAAGGGAAAAAAATAGTGGAAAAGGAAAAAGTTTGCATTCATAAGAGAGAAAAATAAATAGAAGAGAGAAAAATAAAAGAGAGAAAAAAATCATTTTTTATAGGAAGGATGAATGAGAAGATTATATAATTAGTAAATCATTTAGTAAATATCAACAATCAATTGAAAATTTAGGTACGCTCTTTCGCATTTTTAAGTAAGGTCGAAATAAAAAATAGCAAGATGTATGGAGATCAGATCTTTTAGTCCATTTTTTATGGATCGGGAGGTGGTGCACAATGTAATTGCAGTTTGATCGTTACCACAATCCGGTTGCAATTGGTTGTGATCCTTATTTGGGTTCATCCCTTCCCACTCAGGTTGTAGTTTGGATCAGGGCATGCGGTTGAAGGTTGCCCGGAGGTCGCCGGTGATGGGTGAGTGGCCAGGCTACTAGGAATCGAGTGAGGGCGGTCTCCAACCATCTACTCCAATCTAAATTACAACCTAAATGGAAAGATAAATCCATATGGACAAAATCCATCTTTGATAATTTGCTAAAAGACCCATCTAGTTTATTAAATACTTAAAAAGAGCAGTACTTTAAATTTTATTTTAAAAATATTTATACAATCAATCATGCTTATTATCTTAAATATATTATATATTTAAGTGTATGTCCTTGGGTGGTGTGATGATTAAGAAGTTGACACATGAGATTTAGAGGTTAAAACTCCACGCTCATATACCTCGTGTCCTACCTCCCTCGTGTCCTACCTCCCTCGTGTGTCTTGACTATGACCTGGAGCAGTTTGGAGTTCTTTCACATTCTCCCGCCGCCGCTGATCCATCTCTCTCCGTCGCCGCCTCCGACGGAGGATGGATGGCGCGGCGCTCCGTACTTCTCCACTATGGTACAATTCTTGGTCTCCATTAAACAGCGCCTTTTCTCCGCCACTCATATCCCCACCGGACGCCTCTCCATGTCGCCACCCTCATGCGATCCTGCCCTCTCGATCGCCGCGTTGCTCCGGACTTTTTCCACTGGATCGAACGACACCCATGTTTCCTTCACACCGTCTATTCCTGTTCTTCCCTGCTTCAAATCGTCGCCAGATTCGGCCTCCACCACCCGCCGAGGAGATTGTTGTCTCCGTGATTAGGTCATGCTCCTCCGCTGAAATTGGCTCGGTTCTTGAAACTTTCAAATCCTTGCATATGATGGGTTTAACGCAGTTTATCCAATGCTATAATTTTATGCTGATGGCTCTTGCAGGGCTCCAGATTATCGCTAATATGACGGACTTAAACGAACAAATGCAAAAAAGACAATATCTTTCCCAATCTTCATATCTACAGTACAATGATCAATGCAAATTGCAAGGAAGGGAAACTTATCGACGAATTAGATCCAGATACTCACACATACACCTCATTCATCTTGGTCTATTGTGCAGATGATGATTTGGAGCAGGGTCTGGTCTCAAATGTTGTTACTTTACAATGTTTTGATTGATGGCTATTTCAAAATAGGAAGGTTGATCACACCTTCCATTCCATGTATTGGATTTGATGAAGTCCAGAGGTGTAAGCCAAATGTGAGGACTTATACTGACTTAGTTTATGGGTTTGTTCTTCAGAGGAAGATGCACAAGGCAATGACATTATTAGCTAAGATGCTTAAGGAAGCAGTGCTGCCTAACCATGTCAATTACACTGCATTGGTTCCAGGATACTATATGGAAAGTGGCACAAAAATTGGATTTAGGTTGTTACATTTGATGGAGAAGAGAGGCTTAGTTCCTATGATAACTGAAATGAAGAGAAATAGAGTTGACAATGCATATATTGATGGACTGATAAATGTGAGTTTCTTTGGTCAAGCTTTGTCTAGTTTCTATATTATGATCAAAGATGCATGTGAGCTCAATGATGAAACTTACTCACTATTGTTCAAATCCTATTGAAAAAGAAATAATCTGATGTTACCTTCATAGATGATGTTGATATGTGGGGAAAAGTGGGTATCAATGTAGTCTCAAAACTGTTTACAAGATTCTGAACAAAGTTTCAACCCAACAGTAAAATCTTACAGTTTTTTTGTTGAAGCTTTTTGTAAGGTGCATCGCTTGGTGGAACCTAAGGCTTTGCTCTTTCACATGCAAGAAGCCTCTAAACTTCCTAATGCAGATACATATAAACCTCTAATTAATTGTTGCTGTAGCCTGAACAAATATTTAGAAGCTCTATCATTTATTGATTCCATGGTTTCATGTGGTCATTTGCATCTTGCATCTTATCAGCTACGCATTGAGCATTCTGGACATTGTGAAGAAGGAAGCTTTGATGAAGTTAAATCAGTTTTCACTAGCTTTCTTTTGAATGGTTACGTTGCGATGAAATAGCATGGAAGATTCTCTCATTGACACTTTAACTTGAGAAAGGTCATCTTGATTTGTGCTCTGATTGTTTGACTATGATGGAGGAAATGAAGTGTTTTCTTAGTCTTAATGGGCTCCCTTCCTAATGATTGACATTGACTTGCAGATATCTATATATCAAAGCTTCATATGTTCACATTGGATCAGTTCAAATGCACAGAGCAATTTGAAGCCTACTTCAGTAATGTAATCAGTGTTGTGCATTTGGAACAGATTTTGATCTTTGAAGATCCTATTCAAAGGTTAGTCCTCCTTCACTTGTTCTCAACAATTCTGCAGTCCTCTCCATTTGTATGTGTGGATTGTTCTTAATTCTAAAATGTCATCCAGATGAATAATTGTTACTTGCAATTTATTTACTCTTTTTCACATGCATGATGCATGTTTTCTCTGAGTTAAACTTGACTAATTTTCTGCAGTTACCATAACTTATATCAATCTTGTCAATCGTACTTCTAATGATCATACTTTGTTGGCAATACACTTTTTTATATTAACAGGGAACTTAGTATATTTGTGGGCTTGAGTTCATTTTTCTTTCATCTTTGTCTACATATTATTAACATGTAAACTAGTGGTATTTAGTGTAGAAGTTATGCAATGTGAAGAACTTTTCTAGTGTGTTACAATATCTTGTGTTTGTTCCCTATGAATATGATTTGGAGGTAAATGGTTGGCTAGATGAATTTATAGAGTTTTCACTTGGATCAGGTGTGTCTACTTATAGAGGGAAGTCAGCTTGCGGTGATGAAAAAGAATTAACCATCTCCCAAGTTCAAGACAAGAAAAAAAAAAAAAAAATTAACGGAACAATTTGTTTTTTTATGAAGTAAGCACACAAGAGATATCTACACAAGGTTGACCTTTTTTGAGAAAGGTCGAGTCTGTTTCTCATGCTAACCAGGTTCCATACTCCTGACAATATAGAGTATTGAAATTACCTACTGACTTTTGCCGTTGGATTACTACTACAGATTTAAAGATTTGTGTGGGCATGCAGGATGTGCCCAAGAACAGTTGCTTGGTCTTTGATTGGAAGACAAATTGCTAGTTCTTGGGCTTACAAGATGTATAGTCAAGGATCGTAATGGTGGTGGATAACGGGATTCTAATATTTATGTTCCACTTGACAAACAAAAAATGAGAATGAAATTTTGAAGCCTAAATGTAGAAGGAAGAGTTCCTTGTTGATAGTTGATATTTGCAAAGACATTGATGATTTACATTATCAACCCTACATATTCTTTTGTTCTAAATATGATATGCTGCTCATGCAGTAGGCATAATGTATATTGATTACTACCGATTTATATGAAATCATCAACTCATCTGAGTTTGTAATTTATTACACCACAAACTGTAGAACATTACATGGACATCCCAAATAAGATATGCTCAATTGATTAAGATTGTGCTTCATTTCTCCATTATTTCTATTTTATTTACTTCAATGATTTTATAAAATCATAAACTTCATTTCATAAAAAAAAATTTCACTGGACTCACCTTAAGCTTGCAATTTGGCAAGTAATTAGGATCATACTATACAATTTGTGTCCATTTATTCTATGAATTAGTAACAGACCTTTTCTGAACTATGAAGTAATTTGCATATTGATTACCTACAAAACAAATATATTCATTCAAGACAAGCAATGAGATTGTAATGATTGACTGTGGGTATTAGCACATTGGAATAAGGTTTGGAGATTAAATTGACAATGATATTGTTGTTATGTGCATGGTTGCAAATATTTTAAACTTTTACATAGTTAGGGTGGTGTCTTTTTTATTTGTTGCAACCTTACAGGTTTAATACTTGTGTGTATATTTAAGACAGGTGCTTGCTGGATCCATGACAACAAAGATTTGGCACATTTGCAGCTTCTCTTACCTTTGCTATGTCTTACATAGGTCCAACATGAGAATGCCGTCCAATTTGAAGTTGTCTATTCCTTTGTAAACATGATCTAACTTCTAAAGGTTAATAATATTGCTAAAGGTTCCTTCAAGATTACATGCAAGAGCATAAAATGATTGCATTTTAGCTGCCTTTTTCTCTCTGGCATATGTTTACACAAAATAGTTTGTTTAGCCTTGTTTTTATTAAGAATATGTTAGCTTAGCTGACAAAGACACTTAATTTGGTAGCTTAAGAGTAATAGGTTTTACTATAATCTCTTCTAGGTACCAGCAGGTTAATCATATGGAGATCAAACGAATGGTGGAAGTGTGCAGTCTCTTGACAGCATTATGGTACATGCTGTTTGAACAAAAAGCAAGCACTTCATCAAAGAGCGTTTTTTTAGCTTATTCTTTTATAAGTGAATTTTCGTTTTCCTTTTCCAAGTTTTGCTTTTTATCGCTATTTGGTTCTGTTTTTTTTAAATATCATTTTGCCTTCCTTACTGTGTCAACTCTTCTCATATTCCGGCTAAGCTGCTAGATGGTATTTAACTTAAAGACCCAAACCAAACCATAATGGTAATTGGTCAGGGACAAGATTAAACGTTTTATGAAGAACAGAATGACACTTTTCAAGCATTGGAGATGAACTTAAAAAAAAAGGCCCATTAGGAGCTGCAATATTTTCTTATTTGCAAGGAATAAGCGGGCCCTTTATGCAACAGCAATAACAATCAATCCTTATCCCATTAGGCAGGGCCGATATATGGATCTTTCTACGCCATTGTGCTCTATCCTATACTATATCATCATCTATATTTAAATAAATTTTATTTTATTTTATTATTGCTAACCAAGTCTTTTTAGCCTCGTTTGATGTGTGTATTTGTTATAGTTATCGCCTAACTCGAACATTTATTGGTCGTCTAAATGCATACCCATATGGTTTTGCATAAAGAGAATTTATTGGCCCTTTAAGCAACCAAATGTAAAAATGTGGTCTTCGATTACATTTTTCAAAATAATTATCAGCTGAATGTGGTCGTCCAACATAGCCACTCCATTGAACAGTTGAACCAAGCAGACATTTAAGATGCAAGACCATATATATGTTGTGACGTCGCATGCTACTTTGTGTCAAATAGCAAACTTATTCCTTAAATATATTTTATATCCTCGGAGAATCATTAATTACCATTATTCAGCAGTTTTCATCTTTTTTAATTTCTTGTTTTCTGTAAGTTGGTAAATCTGGGAAGTGGGAAATAAATGGATGCATGAGATCACTCTTCTTAATCAAGCGATCAACTCTTAGCATTTCCTTATCTTTAATGCACAATGTTCATGCTCAGAAACTTTGCTTCTTGTAACCATTAAAAAATCTTAATATTTATCTCACAACTCTTGGTAATCATGGAACTCCAGGTGGTCATTTTATACCACTCATTGCTAAATTAGGTGTTCTATAATATTTTTTTAGCTGAATCTTGAAACTTGAGGCAGAAAACAAGGTCCTCTGGAAAACTTGAGTTGTGTGATTTGCCATTGTGATTGAAGTTCTTTCAAACTACAACTGTTCATTTTCAATTCTCCCATGGAAGCATTGCTGAGAAAACATGGCCAATTTCAGCGTAGTTATGTGGCATTACTACTATATGTGTCTCAGCTCTTAGAGACTCAAAAACTCTTCCAAAGCAACTCATGCAATGAGGTTCCTAATTTCTGCAACATGTTCTTCCTTCACATGTATGGTTCAGGCTCAACATAACTATATACTTCACATGTATCTTTATAAATGCAGGGACTCTCCTGTGCCTTTACTGCTACTGAGGAGGAGCTGACGGTATGCTATTACTGGGTGAAACATAATATTTTGCAGTCTAGGGACAAATGACAATTTCAAAATCATAGGGGTAAAGTGATCTTTTCCATTTTCTTCTTTTTTTTATTATTGAAAATTTCTTTGTTGCTCTCTTTCTTGGTTCTTAATTTTCTTCTGCTTCAATTACTAACTCTTAGATCTTGATTCTAGATAGTTTATTGTTATAAGAACATGCTGGAATAGTACTAACTAACTAATGTAATGACGTCAAAACTTGACAGGTGGAGGATTAGTACTGTAACGTTAAGTGTTAGGTATCTCTACAATGAATTGTGGTAAAGAGTACTCAATGCACTCATATGTCCACAATCTCTTGCTCACCTTTAAATCTTTGAAACAGTAAATCAAATTGTAGAATATTATTTCCCTGTATGATGTAATTAACTTTCAACTATAAAAAAAATTATTGTCCTCACGGGGTGTCCAATTGGCTAGAAGGTGACAGATTTGCTATAATGAAACATGTATCAATTCCGGACGGGCGTATGTCATAAGGGAAAAAATTTTCCCGCCCTCTAACCATTTGGCGGTTGGCTATAAACTGACTCTGTGATTTACCTCCCTTCACATAAACTGGGGACGGACTGTGAGAGTTGCCTGATGAGCTTAATCATCTTTTGCTATAATAACTATAAAAATATTACTATTTTACCTCATTTGACATGGACACAACATGATTGTGTTATAATAACAAATTGGTGAGGACAACCAATCACTAAAAAAAAAGTTAGGAAGGAAAAAAAATTGATTGGAAAGTTGATTTAGTACAAACAAAATCAAACAAAATAGATAAATATATGATGGAACAAATCATTGATTAATTATGTTCCTAGAAGACCAAGATCAAATCTAGCAACATATGGTTGTCTAGATTCTTTTGTTTGATTTTGTTCATCTCATTCACTTAGAAGAAATCCTACTTCAATCATGTACTCAATTTTCAACTGTATGCTCTATACAGAAGGATGAGATAGAATGAAAGAGATATTTGCTTGCATAATGCAAATATAAAAGTTACATGTATATCTAGTCCACTATTGATTATTTATGATGACATAGTCAAAATTAAAAATATTTTCTCAAATTAGTTCACTTCAAACTCACTCCATGACAAATCCAAAAAACCTAAAGTTTATTAAAATTTTATCTTTTTACCAACATAGGTTTTGCCTCAGGGTTTCATTCAGTTCAATTTATTGTTCCATATGTTTATAGAATTTTAAAGTGTGATATTTATTTTACAAATAATCTAATAAATTTAAGAACATTTGCCTTGTCTAATTTATTACCATAATACAATGTCATGTTGCTAAATTATAGGTAAACTCTAAAGTGGATTCCATTATCATCCAACTAATTCTTTACAAGATATTCTCACTAACCATGAACATACTTCCTATAAATCAACTTTAGCTTACCTCCACTTTCCAGGCACTACTACACTTAATATTCCCTTTTTCTTGTTGTTGTTCTCCTTGTTTCCTTCCTTTTTGTCCCATTTAGGCGTCCTCGAACTAGGAGCATCAACAACTACAATCAAAAGCGATTTTGACGATGGCGATATCGACAATAAGGCATGTGGATTTCAGCTACCGATGTGAATTAGGCGACAAGGAGTTTCTTGCAGACATATGTTGAGACCACTAGGAGATAACTATAGAAACAAGAACTTACTTTATTGTGGTTATTTGTTTATTGTGATGGGTCGATACCAATTGAAGTCCAAGTTGTCCTTAATGTTTCATTGATGTTAATTAAGTATTGGAGCCATGATTATTTAAGTACTTAATCAATGAGTGGGGAAGTTGTAGGATTGTTTAATATAAAGAGGATAAAAAGGTATCGAATGACTTATTTGTGCTATTTGGTTTTTTTTTTAAGAAAAAAAAAAGAGAGAATAAATTAGGGAGGGAATATCTCTAGGTTTCTGTGGATGTGGAGGCCATATCTCTAGGACCTGTGGATATAGATAAAATTATTATGATAAACAATCATCATTAGTGATCATTAATAATCAATAATTTGTCTATTAATTCTCATGTTATTACAATTTTAGTTCTTGAAGCAAATAATAATTATTATGCCTTTTTTTTTAGTAGATGTTAGAATTATTATGGTGAACTATCTTTAATATTGTGTTTTTAGTTTATGAAGAAAATATGCTAAGTCATTCATGTTTTGTGTGATGTAAAAAATGATGACCAATGGACCAATTTGTATTAGAATAAAATAGTTAATTGTATTAGAATACTAGTCAATTTTGGTTTTTAATTTTGAGGTTGGTGTAAATTATATAAAATAAGGTTAATTGTTTAGTGAACCGATTGTTAATTTTAAGGTTCAATTTTCCTTACGACATTGCCTTATTCTATAAGTTTTTATTAAGGATTAATTTTGGTATTAAAATTTAATTAATATTGCTTGGTTCTGATTAAGTTTTGAATTAAGGTTTAATCTTCAACTATGGCTTCTCCTCAATTAGCAAAACTTGATACCTAATTAATTGCAGATTTTTCATATTGAACCTTGCCTAATTTTATAGTTGCATCTATTTTATAAATAATTCAATACAATTAGTGTGCTAAGTGCCCTTTCAGAGAAATAGCTAAGGATAATGCAAGATAGCTAACAAATGTGTTTTAATTTGTTTTAATCAAATGTGTTTTAATTATTTTTGTTTCATGTTGATTAAATTTGTTTTAATTTTAATGTTTGTAGGATATTGTCTTTGTTGCTCTTCTCCGACTATATCACTCATATTCAGGTATTTTTCTTTAAATAAAGATTTAGTATAAATGATAGCAATGTTTATTATTTGTGTTTGATAGTTGATAGTGATATTTTTTAACAGATTATTTATGCTGTTTATTATAGTGATATATGTTCATAGATTATTAGTCTATGGGTTAGCAATATTGTAAATTATTCATGCTACATTATTAATGCTACATGAAATTTGATGTTATAGAATAAATTATTCATGCTACATTATTTATGTTTATAGTGAAACTTTAATAGTAATTGTAAACATTATGTAAGAATTATATTACATTGATTAATTAAGTTGTAAATATAACTTTATGTGGTTACAATTATTTAAAATTATATTCCAATTAGGTATCAATGTCTATGAACAAAGCTTGGATGTACAATCGATTAGAAAATGGATTTATTAGAGATGATTTTATTGCTGAAGTTGAAGAGTTTGTTAATTTTGCAAAGAGTCACCCTGAATGTATGAATGGTGCTGAGTTACGGTGTCCATGTAACCATTCAAAGTGTAGAAACAGAGCATTCCGTGATGAGGATACCGTGAAAATGCATATATGTAGAAATGGTTTTGTGCCAAATTACTACAATTGGTA
>JBBPFQ011051188.1:0-10419 GCA_037974815.1 Kaempferia elegans | reverse complement strand
AGTTCCCTTCCTAGTCAATGCTCTAGCAATCATTTTGAAGTCAGAATGGAGTTCCCTACCAGAAAGAGAAGATAAAGACATTAAGAATTATATCTAAATAGCAAGAAAAAAAAACTAATTCACACTAATTATATGGTGTATAGCATGTTAGCTAACATTCTAAAGGGCATCTTAGTAATGGCTGGAAGAATGACTAGATGTACACCATTGACTAAACAATGTATCTAAGTGCCTACAAAAACAAAATTAAAATAAACTGTATGATCAAAAGAAAAATTTTACTGTCAGTTAAATTGAATAACAAAAGTTAGTCGATTCAGTTACACTCAAACTCAATTGATATGAAAAGAGAATCGGTTTGGGAACTAGTACTCCAATAACAATTCTTAGAAAATAGTGGAGTCCTTAATATTGTTAAGTCATTGTTACCCAGATTGATCACTACTACCATGGACAAAGTGAAGTGGTTCTGCTTAGACCTTGATCAAAAACTAAAATAATGATTACAAATGGATCAAAAGTGTACAAGAAACCGTTGAATATGTCAATTAGAAGGTGGCTAGTTTTGATGTAGAAAGACCTCAAGAGTTGCTCTGAAGGGTGGACTCTCTACACCTCTCCTTCCCATGCCAGGCTGCCCTGGTTGGCTTTTGCCAAAACATCGAAAAGAAAAATCAAAATGTCATAGTAGACATCATTTGCAGACATGGGAATAGCTGTGGCTTTCTCTAGTTGTGAAGAACAAGGAATCTAAGGCAAATACAACTTCCTTTGAAATCTAAGGCAACTGATTTGGTCTGAGTTACTTTTGCTCGATGCCAATCATTGTTCAACGTGGCACATAAATCACATTGTTCACTCTTCCAACAAGCATTCATCTTAAACATCTGTGACTTGTTGGCAGATTTTGAGCTTCAACATTACCCAAAATGGGAGTATGAATGTATGATAGAGTTCTATATGCTCAGTATCAATCAACTTATTAGTGCATGTGCCTAGCCTAATGAAATTGCGATCATTTTCTTGTATATGTGCTTGTGGCTCCTTTAGCAATTACTTATACCATTATATATATTTTTATACTCTTTTAGAATAGATGTTTTGCTTTGCTAGGATGAGGACCCAGGATTTTTGGCAATGGACCATGCACTGCACTTTGGTTTTTTTTAGATGTGTACTTCTGACTACTTCTGTTTTGATGTGTTAACTGATTATATGCATCATGCTTTTACATTAAGATGGTACATGTATGTGGCATGCGTGTTCATGCTCTAATGACATTTCACTGGTATCTATGCAGTATTTCAATCAGATATTGACAGCTGTGCTGGAGGCATTGGATGATTCAGATCCTTCAACAAGGGAGCTTGCTCTTTCTTTGATATTTGGAATGCTCAATAATCAGGTATTTCATTATTTGATTCTTCCTTTGCAGCAGCATTCCTATTGACAAGCTTTGCTTTGGTTGTTGTCTCTTTGCTTGATTCTTTTTGCTCATAGAAGAGTGAGATGGAAGATTCTGTTGAAATTGTTATCGAGAAGTTGCTACATGTGACCAAAGATGTAGCTGTGAAGGTATCTGACGACTCATGGTTATTTGGTTTCCTACTGCATCTATCTTCTTTGTCCTTTTCTTTTTCCTTTTTTTGTTCCTTCTGCAGGTCTCAAAGGAAGCAAACCAATGCTTGAACGTAGTCCTATCCGAATATGATCCATTTAGATTCTTTAGTGTATGTAGACATTTTCACACATTAGTAATAGTGATAGTTTAATCATTGAGTTAAACACTTTGATTGAGCTTTTATTCTATGTTGCTTTAATTGCAGGTAATTGTTCCTTTGTTGGTCAGTGATGATGAAAAGACCCTTGTTGTTTGTATCAGTTGTTTAACTAAGGTAGCTTTTTCTTAAGTTTTTTTTTATGGTGCACAAGGGAAATAAATTGTTTATTTACTTTGTTGAAGAATTTCACGCTATATTAGTAAGAAAGAAAATTAGACTTGTGTCCTTCGACATTATTACTTGTCAAGCTACTCTTAATATGAGTTTGAGATATAATCTTTGCCAAATTTACAACCTTTCAATTATTATTGTTAGTCTCCAATGGTTAAGCGTATAAACTTGTCTGGATATAAATATACTTGTATGTAAAATATGATAGCATTAGCTTTATAAAAAAAGGAATATTAAACATGTAAAACTATTGTATGACAGTTAATTAATTAGTTATTGTTATACTTGTAAATGATTAGCTAACCACTTATCCTAAAAGTATGAGCTGGTAGAAAAGAAACTCGTTTAACATTTATATTCTTGGTACATACCAAGGTTTAAAATATCATTTCATGCAAGAGCTTCTATCTTCACTGGAATAGCACTATTTCAGTACCTCCTTGTTCCAACAAGAGGCATGCTTCAACATGCTTCAAAGCGTGCTAAATCAACTTGAAGGAGTTTAATTCAATATTCCTCCTCCACTTAGCTTATGTACCTCCCAATATAAGTTTATAAAGTTAAAATGGCATTATAGTTTTGGAGCAACAAGTTACAAAAATATGGCAAACATTTGACTAATTATAGCTTACTAATACCAAAATAAATGTGATGCATCAAACACGAGCAATGGTTCTTAAACATCCTTATGAGCTTCACTCCAAATCCAACGCCCAAATTGAATTGGAACTAGATCATTTGCTATTGGATCTAATTTCTTATTATGTCCATAAATATATCTAGACTTGGATTAGAAAATTTGGAATAGGAACATATACTGGTGTATGATATCGTTACATCTTACTTTTCCAATTTTTGTACTACTCTTTGTTCCTGGTGGTGCTCTAGATAGCTCTTTCCCTTGTCCCTCCCCTCTATTGTTAGTGTATTATTCTCCCTGTGATCCAGAAGTGAAATTGAAGAATGAGTAATAGGAATAAAATCTTCCTATCTCATCTTGACCACTCTCGAATGGTACCAACTAAGATAATATCAAATATTAGTTGGCAATTGGAATGATGCTCTCTAGCAAGTTGGCCACTGCTTCTTGACGCTGGAAATCATGTTTAATACTCCACCATATTAACCCGTATGTGGATAGGACTTAGGAGAATAGGAATGGTACAAAGTCCAACATGTGATCTGACATGTTAAACATTTCGTTGCATTAATTAATAATTTTTTCCCCTCATATATGTGCCCAATTATTTTTTCGTTATTCAGAACTCTGATTTAAAGAACTTGATAAAATCAGTTGGAACTAGGTTGAGTCATTGAATTTTTGGAACATTTCATCTACGATTTCTTGAATCGCCTATTTTAGATAGAGATTTTCAAAGTTTGATGAAAATAATAGAAAATTCATAAAAAATGGTAATCTAGAACCTCCTTTTGATTCCAAGAAAGTCTGATCTCCCAAATAAAAAACATAAAATGTCTCCATTTCAGAAACCTCCAGTAGAATATTTGTATCTGCAGTGCGGTAATTGACAATGATGAAGTTTGTTTTGTTCTTTGTTCTCCCAGCTTGTCAGCCGTCTTCCACAAGATGATTTGATGAAACACTTGCCGTCATTTTTGCCTGCCCTGTTCGATGCATTTGGAAATCAAAGCCCAGATGTGAGAAAGGTGATACAACTTTTATTTACCTTACATGCAAGAGATGCATTTTGCTTTTCTTCTGATATTTATCATGACATTTCTCTTTTTTTTACAAAATGGTATATTGGCAAGATTGCTTAAGAACAAGCCAACTTCCTAATTGGGTAGGCATTGTCCACACATGAATAAATTTTGGTGATGCCAACAAAACATTGCATCTACATTATTGTTCAACTTTTAGAAAACTGATTTTATGATGCCACTTGTGATACATGGAAGCACTAGATAAGCTACAGATGATGCAACGCATCTTTTAAAAGTTAATGTATATTGCATGATATGCTTATGCATGTCTTGATCATTCCATAGAGTATCTGGTTGAAGTATTTATTGGTTGATTGTTTTTATCACTTTGTTTCTCATAATTGCTTCAAGTTGGGAGAGGTAGATTTTGTGTTTCCTTATCTATAAGAGGAAAGTGTATTTCTAGAAACAAGAATATAATAACAGCAAACCTGAGCTAATGAAAGCAGCAAGTTCACTAGTGCAACCCTCAACAATGGTTAGGACCAGTTAGATAGCAAAAAATCAGCAGCTCAAAGTGCTTGTATATTCCATAACCATGAGAAAGTTTGAGGAGCAAGATATATCAAGGTCAAAGTTATCCCTGATTGAATTATTAAAGGGGTTCAGATTTGGTTGTGCTGTTAAGATATACTGCTCATTGCACACCTATACTCTATGCTGAACATTTGTCAGAAGGACCAGCAGAAAACTATCCCCTCATAAAATAAAGTTTCCTAGAGAAGAATTATTATATAGGTTGCTACTGTTTTCCTGTTGTTCTTTTCCTATTATTTGATTGTATACAAATGTCCTATTGAACAGATTAGTGATATTCAATTTGCCTTGCCTATTGCTTAGGATGTCCTTGGCATTATGCCTTTATATAGGATTCTTAGAAATATTTTCTAACACTTCACAATGGCAATTTTTCAGACTGTCGTTTTCTGTTTGGTGGAAATATACATTAAGCTTGGTAAATCATTTTTACCTTATTTGGAGGGTCTCAGTAGCACACAACTACGACTCGTGACAATCTACGCCAATCGAATCTCTCAAGCTAGATCTGGTGCTCCAATTGATTCTAGTCATTAGATATGTGGTATTTTTGTGTTATTGCTTGTGGATAAGTTGAGGTCGTGTATCTGTATAGTGTAAATCACACTGCCCCCTCTTGTTTGATGATTGTATGGATGACATTTCCAAATGACTTGGTGGAGATCAGTGATGTTTTCCAGAAACGGATTGAGTGGAGCCTCCTTCAATCTTTTAGTGTCATATTGCTTGGGATCAAAGAGGGTGATAATTTTAACTAATTTGCAGAAACGTAGACTTTGGAATTGTTGTTGTGATTTGTAAATGTTCTTTTCATTCCATTGATTGTCTTTTGTTGTTGAATGTAATTTTTATTACTCATTGTTATGCTCCTTTCTATAACTTTGCAACAGCATTGGTTGACTTACACATCCAGCAGCTGATTTGCAATCATCCACATTTGATAATGGTACCTTTACTTTTTTTTTCCCTCTGCCCATGATAAGTATGACAAATAAAATTATGATTGGCTCAATGGAATATTATCTTCATGATAATATAATTTTTTTGAATGTTTTTAATGTTATATTATTGTATGCATTGTCAATTTAGACTTTTTTTCTGATACATTTACTAGGAATTCGAAATATACACACGATAAATTTGGCTGGTTAGATTCTGGCTAGTGGCTAATTAGATATAAATTTTTACTAGTAAAAAAATTAATTAAGGGTATCATATATTACATTTATAAAATTTAATATTACCTATATACTCTTAATAATAATCTTAAAATTTATAAAAATATTATTTGACTGGTGAGATCCTAGATATTTAGCATTATCCATATTTATAAGTTGAACTTAGAAGGATTTCTTTTGAATACTTTATTGATGCATTCCCTCTATAGGCTGTGGGGCGTCAATTTGTCATCATTTAATATGCCGTCATCTAATCCCAGTGGCACTTCATTCTTCCATGCACGCTGGATCCTCAAAATCTGAGAGACAAAAGAAACAGCGCAAGCTGTTACTAATTGACTACAAGGCTCAGGGTCGAGGAGCTTGGTCACTACAAGGCAACCCCATTAAATTATAAGGAGACACCAATACCTTACTAATTGACAACTCATATTCATAAAGCATACAAAATACTGGCATACTCTAATAGGAGCAATTGAAGAGCGGTGAAGAATTTAACTTCTTTGATTTGCTTCAATCTGGTGTAGCGATGATTCTTCCGTTTTGCTGAAATATTGATGTCCTGATGCTCTACTCGTCTATATTGAGGTGTTTGAGAAATCTCTAGAAGAAATGTTTTTGTTGGATCCACCGCAACCTTGCGATAATCTCACAGGCTGTGGCTATCTACTGATTCCTCTGATGAAGGTCCAGCAATGCCCTGACGAGCCGAGAGCACTCTATCAAGGGTTTGGTCAGGAACCTTGATTCCAGTAGTCTCCATATCTGTGACAATTGCAATGGCGGCGTCCACTTCTCCAAGATCAAGACACAGCAAGATAACTTCATCGTATATTGGGCTGAATCCGTTGCAAGGGGAAAAGAAACATTTTAGTCCAAAACCATTATTTAACCATTTCAGGTAGAAAAAAGAACAAGCAACTATATATCACACACAATAAAATAGCCAACTACTGGCTAATGTAGCAGATAGTGAGGTTTGAGGTAATAAATTAAAATCTTTAATTCAATAAATACTATCCTTATAGAAGTGAAATATGGAGCAAAACACAAGTTACCTTCCGAACGCATAGCCAAGGCTATGCGTTGTCTGTAAGATTGTCAAAAAGGCTGATGGCAGAGGAGCTTTTATAGCAGCACGGAGAATCATGGCACAATCGCCAATGGTTGGTGTCCCGCCTAACTGAATAACCTGAAAATGATGGTATAAAACATTCAGTTGCAGGTCCAGAACATATAATGGTTTCTAAATATAGGAGTGCAAAATCATAAGGTTTCACAATTTGCTGTTTCAGAGGCAGGGAAATGGGAGCAGAAAAATTTATAAAGGCGAATTGTCTGGAACAGTTAAAGATAGCCAAAAATCTTCTAATAATGATTTGGCTACATGACCTCTGGAAGGCTGTAAATATTTACATTCTTATCTACCATTTTGCACGAGACTACTTGTCTCAAATTTCTATGAAAATAGATACAATAAGCGACAACATAGTCTTCTCTTAAACATCCACGATTCAGTAAATGATGGCTATTAGGATTTGATGGGAGAAGAGAAAAGATTAAAAAAATTGCTAATCACACTATAACAAAAAATATGATTCAAACGAAACTTGCAAAATGTTACATCTTTAGAAACATGAAGGTCCATAAAAAAATGTTGACTAGTTGGCTTCATTACGTTTGAAAGTTGTCATACAAGGGAGAGCCTAAATATGTAGTATTTTTAAAGAATATCTATTATCAAAAAGGTAATAAGGCTCTTGTACCTAGGACAAGCAAATAAGCAATGCAATTATGCAACGTCCCGAATACTTTGCACTGTGAGCAACTAGAAAGATAAAAGAAGTCAAGAAGTAATCGGCTTGCAAGAAAAGAAAAGGCTAGAACAAAAGTAGAGTTATACTTAACAGCAAGAGCTGCAAAACAAAATATATGAAGGAGGTGGGGCAAATAAAGAAGCTTGACAGAAAAAATAATGCATAGCTTATAACCAAGAGCCACTAAACATGATTTCATAGCAAGAAATATAAGGAATTGCTTAGCATCCCATTTTTGAACTTTACACATGTTGACTATGGAATGGAATGATCGTATGAAGAGTAAGACTGACCTTGATGTTTTACTAGCAAAACATAACTTAAGGAGGCATAATAAGCTAAAACAAGGAAAGACGATATTTTAGATGACAAAGTAAATGTGGCCATCTGATGTGCATACTAACATATGGTAAGCTAAAAAATGGCAGAAAACTGCATGAGGTGATCGAACATGCCTTTTGCATGATTTTAATTGCTAACTCTACTTCCCATTCTTGGGACCATTTCTGAGGCTTTTTATCTTTCAACTCTCTCTCCCAAGACCAATCCCAAGCGTCTGCAATTGTGAACATATCTGACACATCAAAAATTCTTCTCTCTCTCATGACCTTTAATGCTTCAGTTACATCCTCTGGAAACCAGTCTTCATCATCATCATCCTACATAAGTAAAAATTGAGATTGCATAATAGATGAAAGTTGGTTTAAGCAAAATTTATACAAAATAAAGGAACATAACGAGGAACAGAAATTCAACAATCTGACCGATAATAGTTACAAACTTAATAAGGACTCCTCTTAGGCTCTGTTTATGAAGTAGTAAGCATAGGAGGAATAGAAATTAATAATGAAGCAATGAGGATTTTGATATATTATTTGTAGATGTTATTGACTTGAAAGGATGAAATGTGCCTTGCATTATTCCTTTTGTTTACTTGGAGAGAAGACTAGAATGGATCGCCAGATTTAGCATTTGGACAATTTATCTCTCTTGTTTCTTCCCAGATAAAAATGGAAATATCTTGCTGTTTTCAATCTTCACCTGAACATTCTGGGTTTTCTATTAGAGTATGAAGGATCACCAATCCCAGATTTCCATATACTGTCTTCCCTTTATTATTTTTCTTCTTTAAGTATGTAAATCCAAGGGACTTGTGTTAGAAATATTCTTTTATCAATTTCCTTTTAAAAAAACCTGACTTTATGAAAATTTGGTCATCAATATATATCCAAAAAAATTCATAGCAAGCCAACTTGCAAAATGGTAACATTTAATATCATATACAAGACTTTGCAAATTGAAGGAACCATAGGCATTAAGTTTGAGGGAACTGCACCGTAAAATGTGCCTTAGAAAATAGTCAAATTTTACAATTAATTTGTACCATCACAAGCGCTTGCAATGCAACTAGTTGTTCAATTAACAAAAGAGTCAAACTGATAGGAACTATATTAGAAAGAATTAACCAGCTACCTGATTGAGGTCATTATTTGAGGTACAAAAAAAATTTCCAGATCGGAAAAAAATTTCGCAAACTATGCTGAATAGAGAAACAGAACCAGAAACAAAATCACACTTTGTGAAGCATACAAAATTCCCAAAGCTTGTTCAAACTTATTCGATAATTATAGGTAGCTTGAAATTATTATTAGAATAATTAAATGATATCTAATTTATAAAGAATATTAAGTTTTATGGAATAAGGGTAAAATGATAAAATTATAAGAATTCAATTCAATTCTGTTATCTATCAACTCATTCCAAAGCAAGGAATTCAATTCAATTCTGTTATTTACTAACTTATTCCAAATCAAGGAATTCAATTCAATTCCTGATGGAATTCAATTTAATTCCATCACTTAAAATCATTCCAAACAGGGTGTAAGCAATACAGAATACTAATATAAATTTGTTTTTCTTGAGAAGTAAAAAAAAAAAATCAACCAGCATTATATATGTGGATATTAAAAAAAAATCCTACAATTAGTATCCACTAAATAGTCTAAATGAAACAATTATACTTATTTTAATACATTAAGAAGAACTGTAAAAGTCAATTGGAGCTTATTAACGATAAATTTACTAGAAAAGGCAAACTACTACAACTAAAGCAGCACCAAGATGTTAAGTGTGATGGATAAAACTGATAAAGTACTTAGAAGAAACAATTGCAATACCTTAGACAGCTTGCTCCTCTTCTTATCAAGATTCTCCATTTGTTGCTTTGGCACGCTTTTCTTCAGCAAGCAAGGCCATCCGCCGGGCAGTCTTGGCATAAGGGTTCAGCTTCAATAACGTGTAGAGATTCTTCAGGGGATTCTTCTTCTGATGGCGCCTCTTCACGTCCTTCTTGATTGGACGGACCACAGACTGCACCTCATCCGAGTTGATGATCCTTCAGAGATCAACGTTGAACATTTTTGGTCGGGGTAGGATATATCCCTTATTCTTTTCAGATTGCTCGCCAAGGCTTCCAAATACAGAATCCAACTTCTCGAAGGCTGATTTGGTCCAGATGATGAACCTGCCAATGTGGCCTCCCGGAGCAAGTTTAAGAAGGTTGAGGCACTCAACATTAGCAATATCAATCCCAGGAATGTTACGGAAAGCTTTAACGACCTTTGATCCATCTGTTCCGTACACAATCAGGGGTCCCTTGCGAGTGGCATAGCGACGGTTTCGCATTTTACCCTTGCCGGGACGGATTTTCTGGCCGTTCTTCGCCTTCCCGGTATCGGAAAAGACACCGATTAGCTTGAGGACCTTGATGGCAGTAGCAGTCTTCTCAAGGCATTCAGCGGAGTCAGAGAGGAGAAGCTCAGGAACGGTCTCGATGCGGTGTCCGCGGGCCATGACAAGGGACGGGACGGCGGAGGCAACAAGGGCCGACACCACAGCGTATCGGCGCATGTTGATGTTGACGCATCGGTGCCAGCGGCGCCAGATCTTGGTGGGTGCGAACACGCGACCACAACGACACATGTTGCCGAAAGCACCCTGGCCAGCGAGGTGGGTACCGCCGCCGACAACGCGAGGGCTACGTGAGACGGCATGGCCAGCGGAGGTCTGGTGGTCGGCGCGCTTGGAGACGGCGTAGGGCTGGCGTCTATTTTTGGACAGGCTCGAGTGGACAAAACGGACGACATCGGGGCGTTGAACACATCAGGTAGGGGGACAGCGACGGCGACGTGAGTGGCCATGTCGCCCTCG
>JBBPFQ011051080.1:0-10419 GCA_037974815.1 Kaempferia elegans | reverse complement strand
TCTTTACAATAAGAATATGAATGCGGTGGAAAAAGGGAGGCAATGGGTACGAGTTTAGCACTAGAGCACTTGCCATTTTCGTGGCTAAGACTCCTCCTTAAATAGGAGGAGTGAGAGAGCTAAAATTTCCACTCATCATCTGCTACCTCATAAACATCGCCACAGAATTCGTGATTCTGTGAAACAGCTAGCCAATGGCTAGTTACCAGTCGACTGGTCAGTCAACTCGTCACTCGACCAATCTTTCTGTGAGTTTTCTCTTCACTCACGTAACGGGACCAGTCGATTGACCACATTGCCAGTCGACTGGCACAATTACACATCACTCCTATCATCTCTCCGAAGTTGCCATTTGAAGCTCTCTTCCTTTGGCCTTGTCCCTCGGATGCATACGAGCCCGCGGCTCGCCTCCAAGTTATCCTTCACTCTGCCCT
Source organism: Kaempferia elegans (assembly GCA_037974815.1). Taxonomy (NCBI): domain Eukaryota; kingdom Viridiplantae; phylum Streptophyta; class Magnoliopsida; order Zingiberales; family Zingiberaceae; genus Kaempferia; species Kaempferia elegans. The sequence goes on along the minus strand of JBBPFQ011051080.1, from coordinate 9,985 downwards.
CGAAGCCTGCTTCCTCGGCTCCACTCCATTGTTTCTCGTCTGGTGGTCCCTCAGATGCTTCATCATTCACCGACTAAAGCACCCGAGCCCTTGGATAAGATCTCCATGTGTCCTTCAAGTCTTGCATGACTCAAACACATATCAAAGCAATATGAACTCTAACTTAAACTCTATGACACACACATCAAAACACAATTGCATCCTCTACATAGAGGAGATAGGGACAACATAACGTGTGTTATAGGAAGCTTCTGAACACCAAGCTAGCAGAATATTCCCTCATAGGCAGTTACTCTAATAGACCGTTACGATTCTTTGACAAACTGTTACGATTCTCTGCCAACACTGCCTCCTAAAAATGTGTCTGATCGGCATATGGGTCGCTCGGGACTATGGTGAGAAGATGATGGGATCTAAAGGTTGAAACAATTCATGTGTAAACCACCTATGTGATAAAAAAGCTGACTCCTGAAATGCCCGATCGATCAAAGGAACGACCTGAATACGTTCAGGAGCAACAAGTGTGAATGAGACACTAAGGCATAAAGAGATTGACCAGCTCCGGTGCTGACCGTTTGCCAAGTTGAGGTGTATTTCCATTAATAAGTTGGGGAGTTGATCCCCATGAGGGCCAATCGGATCATGGCCGTTCGACCATCTATTTGGGAAACCTAGTTAGCATGAGGACCGACCAATTGTACGGTGAAGGGATATGTGTTTGAAGAAAAGGGTCAGTATTTATAATATACGATCTGTGTAAGGCCTAATCATGTATTAGTTTTAGAAATCCACCCAACGTAAGATTGGTCGAGTGGGTACTACACCTGCATGACACATGTCGGATAAGATCGTGTTAGTTGGGTGAGAATGAGGAATGTATGGATAATTTAGGTACTTAATAGACGTGATCAATGACAGGCTAGCCAAGGAAAACCCTATAATATTGATATGGAAGTTAAGTATGTATTAACTGGATCTGCATATTACCGATCAGGTATTTATTATGACCTAATGACCTTAAGGCTGGACAGTGTGTGACCTTTATAAGTCTATCTTTGGGGGACCCGACCGACATTGGGTTCGGTTGACCCCGGCCGAGCATTCCTTCACTTTGTCCTCCACGATGCTCAAGACCTTGACCGCCACGTCCACTAAAACTTTGACCACCATGTCACCTTGACCCACAGTTCTATACCTACTTGTTGCCCAACTCTATCGCCAGTATCATAGGTATTTAAGATATTTTTTGTATTTTGAGTAATATTTATCTTTTAAATTTTTTGTATTTTGGCCCGTTTATGGATTCTAAGATTATGAGTCTTTTTTCTTTTTATTAGGATTTTTTTTTTCTTTTTTTTTTACAAATTAATAAATTGGGGTCTATATGTTGAAATTTATTTTCTTTATCTTTGGTCTTAAGTTTAAATTCTATATAAGAGTATGTTTAGGAGAAAATGTTTAGTTTAATAATATTTTCAGAAATGACATTACTTTCCTATTTCTTGGTAATCCTCTTCGAATCAACAGGTCCTAGAAGATTATTTCTGGTATTTATGCGTGAATTAGTATATTCAATAGTCCATAGGATAATTGTTATACTGTCTAGCATCACCTACCCTTGAAAGGTGTGGTGGCGGGATACCTTCTTAATTTCTTAGGCATATAAAGATCGAGTCTTATTGTCTGTGAATTAATGGATGAAATTCTTTTAATGGGTTATTGACCTAAAAACACTGGATTGATGAGTTGTCTGCTACGAGTGTTTCCTTATTTACTCTGATAGTTATTGAAAAACTTTCGTCGAGTCGATCATTCCCAAGATTAGTCAATATAAATTGGATACATTGTGTCAATTAAAAAAAATCTCTTCAATGTTTTAAAATAAACTTATTTTTCAAAATGAATTGCTGGGGATTTTCCCTCTGTTGGATAGCAAACCTTAAAAAATGAATATTTGAATAGATCATCACTAGTACTTCCTGATTTATCTAAATAATTGGTGAATATTTTTTATAGGGTCATATCAATCGTACTCAAAATTAATCGGTTTGCAAAATGGAGTATAGTATGTCAACTAAAAAATAAAAATAAACTTATTTTTGTTTTTCTCAATTGATAATGATTAAAAGACACGTTAGTTTTTTAGTCAACAACAAATCTCTTTTTCATATATCGCTTATTACATGGTACAAATTATTTTTCAAAATATTTTATAAAAATATGTTATTATCAAAATAAACTTTTTTTAAAATAAAAATCTTAATATTCTAATTAGAAAAATTGATGGTTTATAATGATTAAATTCTTTCATTTTTAAATAATAACCTAATTTATAAAATAACTCGTAGTTATATTTCTTATTAAAATAAACTCTCGGATAACAATATCAATATTTTAGTTAAATATTTAGAAGCTCATAAAAATTAGAAATTTTAAGTGAATAAATTTACGTTCAATTTATAATCAAAGCACTAAGATACCTAAAAAGTCATAATAATTGAAATCCTTAGTTTTGAAAGATAAATATATATTTGTGAGGAAAAAATGGCAAACATAGATGTAACCCAATTACAAAACATCATGCAAATTGTTTTTTTTTCCAATCAAAATAAGCATAAAATGAATCAATCTACTCCATTTCAATCCCTCCTATATCTTTTCTAAGAAAATTAAATCCAGGCCAATTAAAAATGAACAAGATCTAAAGTAGCTGGATCAACTAGATCGAAAATTCCCTTTGTTAACTAGTAGTGTTCCAAGTAAATTAAATATGGTATTGAGATAGTTTCAACATCGTGCACAGCTAATAATGAAATAAAAACTGCCTCTAAAGGTGTGATATAATAATAAAAGGATCAAAATTTAATTTCAACACTTCTGAATATACAAAAAATGTACGGGATTTATCTGGTCGAGAAGATGACCCATAAAACTAAGGACTAAGGATTTTAATTATTACCTATGATGTTAGAACTGTAATTATAACCCATAAAACTTGAATATAATCTAGATAATGAATTTGATGGCATGAACATATTGAAGTAATTAGCCTTTACCAATTTTTCTGCTACAATGTTGCTGGAGGGGCTTCCATTAGAATGAGTGAAGCAAGCATGGAATAATTCAACTCGTGATGGAGGTCGTCCCTTTTCTTTTATCTAAAATTATAATTAGTTAAAAGTTTATATATTCTAATGCATGTACAATTATAAGATTAATAAGCTAAATTACCAATTTTTGTTGCACTTGAGCGAAAGATCTTCTTCCAGTTGTCTGATTCATTATCTTTTGCTTTCGAGCAATCATATTTTTTTCACTTCGTTCCCAATATATTAAATTCAAATTGATACACAATATGTACAAAAGTCAAAATGAAAAATTGTTTAAACAGATAAAATATTATATACCTTTGATTTTTCTGAATTCCGCTGAACAACTAATTTCACATATTGTTGTACTAAAGCTCTGTTATCTCTTTGTTGGAGAAGAACTTGCATTGGTAACTCAAGATCATAATACATCTTTTTTAGTTCTGACTTCCAGTTTCTCCATTTTTTTGCTATTGAACGTAGTATCCAACTTTCTATTCCAAGAGGAAGGTCGTGCTTTTCCTACAAAGTATATAACAACCATTTACCCTCATTGTAAAATACCCCATTAAACAATAATAAAATAAAAAAAATATTATTCGAGAAATAACCTAGGGTAATTTACTGGAAAATTTAGATTTTTTTTTAAAATTTATTGGAGGTCGTATAACATGTTTTAAGGGGATACCTAATTAGGTTTAATAATAGTCTGTTTTGGATACCAAATTTAGGTAGGAATTGATTGAGGAATAACTTAGGTATTAATTAACCTAAATCTAAGTTATATATACATATACGACCGCCCCTCTTTTCACCGATTTCCTCTTCTTCTTCTCAAAATCGCGACGCCGCACACCTCCTCCTCTCTGTTCCGACGCCGCCTCTCATTGAGATCGGGTCGACGCCGGCCACCAACCCTCATCGCCATCAACCAGTGAGAACCGACCTCTCCTACTCCTCTCGGTCTCCCTCTTCCGCCCTAGGCCTTGCTCGCGGTTCTTCTCTGATTCGTCGCCTCTGCCGACGCTCTCGGCCGATGCCGTGCCCCTGCTTCCATCCCGAAGGTTTTGCCTCACCTTTTCTCCGACTATTGCGGCCAGACATGACCACTAAAGCCACCGCTGCCGGTCTTCCCTACCCTTGCTGCCGGGTTTGAAGGTAAGCATAACCCTAGCTATGGATTGGAGTAACTTGGAGGTTAGTTTTCTGGTTTAGGATGATTTGGGTGTGGATTTCTGATATGGACTTGTGATTTGCTGCATAGTAACCCCTCTATCAGCCACAGCTGGATACCTTGCTTCTATATCTAGGGAAGCCCTCAATCCTATCATCTGAGTTAGAACGTGGGATGCTGGATTTCGGATTTGGGGCTTAGGCTTTATTGGACAACAGAATTTCTTTACTCCGTCCATCGAGTTCCTGTCCACTGCGACGTTCCGAGCTTAAGGTGAGCTATTGGATTTTGACCTAATCATGAAATATGAGAATTTAACTCAATGGATGTAGAATTGGTTGAACTATCGGATTTGGAATGAGGTAATCACTTAGGTTAAGCCTAGGCTAAACCTAACATGAACCTAACTTTGATGGTTAGGCTTATTTAAGGATTACTTATTAATTAAAGGGTTAATTAATGGACAACATTAATTTGGACGATCCTAATTAAGTTAGGTGGTTAGTTTAGCTAAGGACCGCATGAGTTTGTAACTAAATAATATGTCCTTTCATTACAGGGCATTGATTGATTTGATTTGGATTATTGTTGCGGTTTATTGAACGGAGGTTCTCTGCTATATCGAGCATCTTCTATTTGAGGCGGGTATCTTGACTAATCTCTTGTTAGATATTGTCTTTGAAATGCTTAGTACATTACAGCTAGTAGAAATTGTTGTGCTTACTATCTGTCTAGGTATACCATTGCTTGATGCATGTTGTAGGATATGGTTAGCCATTTATTCAGTTCTTCTCCGGATGATACTTGTTGCATGCTTACCCTTTTTACTCCTTTGACCATATACCCTCTTGATGCCTATGCATACCTTTTGTTGCTACATCTTTGGTTATATGTACTGTGATGCTTACCTTTATACCTAGAGGATGAGTTTTAGATTATCTCAAATGGACTGACTGTGGGTGCTTAACTACTAAAAAAATGAACAGTAGGATCAGAAAATTAGCAGCGGTCGATAAACCGGTTGTAAAGGTAGAACCAATAGAATCGGTTTTAGGTAAGCGCTGCTAAAACCGGTTCGGTTGTGCATTAATCTGAAGTGGTTGCAAAACCACTGCTGTTAGACACGTATAGAACCGATTTAGGTAACCGCTTCTATTGGTGCCATATAGGTGCGGTTTTGAACCGCTCCTAAAGGTCCCTACGAGATAAAAAAAAATCATGCACGTATCACATATTATTTTCACAAGTTGAGCCGTAATTTTAATTCTAGTGACCTAAATTATTCCAGTGCCTCTCTCTTTTCTAGTGATTCCACCCTATCGTCATCCTAGATCAAAAATTGCTTTTGATTTTGTTTTTCGAGGTAATTTTTGGATTAGTTTTCTCAAGTGTTAATGCATGGTGATAAAATTTTAATAAACAAATTAGGGTTTGTATTGTGGCTAATAACTATTTAAAATTTTCCATTGAATCCCAATTAATTTGTCTGTATGTCCAAGTTATTCGTATTGTTTTTCCATTGTATTGTTTTCCTAGTTATTTGTATGCCTAGCTAGAGGTTAATTATAATTTGTTGAATTATTTAAAATTTTATCTACGAAGTTTGAAATTTTAATAAATCTTGCTTAAATTTGTAAACTTTGATAAATTATTGTATAGGATCAAATCATGCAGAAGGAATGGATGGCTGCCCCACATGGCAGCATTGAATATCGAGTTGGAATTCTCTATTTTTTACGTTATGCATTTAGTGATGTCAGTTATGAAGTCACGAGACCATGTCCTTGTTGCAAATGTATAAACTCAATGAGTCATAATCATGAGACAGTGCATGAACATCTAATGATAAATGGTATATTACAAGATTATCACATCAGACATTTTCATGGAGAAAAACAAATTATACAAGATCATGAGAAAAGTGAACTCAAGGATTCAATCACTATAAGAAAATTGTCATATACCCGTGGTAACTTTTACCTACACATATACAAACTGTAGGTATAAGTAACATATAGCCGCAAATATATGACATCGTCACAATAAGTTATAGGGACAAATATCAATGCTGTGAATATTATATATCTATACCTACACTTATATTTTGTTGTCACTATATTGTTTTTTTATCGTGGATATAAATAGCATATACCTACACTTATAATTTACCATCACTATAAACTTTTTTTTTCTATGAGTATAAAAAAAATATATACTCACACTCATATTTTATTGTCATTATAACATTTTTTACCATGGTATAAAAGATTTATATAAACACTTATTATTTTTTTTTGTTTTAGCTATAAATTAATAGGAATATATATATATAACTCACTGCTAAAATTATAGCCATTAAAATGTCATTATAAATTAAATTTTAATAATATTTCTCAAAAAAAAATTTAAAAATTAAAATATCATCACAATTAAATAAATATCTAAAATTATTTATTTTTAATAATTTTAACTATATTTAAAAATATAACCTTTTTTTTTTATCATTTTAAACTTTATAATACAACATCCTAATAAAATTAATACACTATATATGCCGATTCCTAATAAAAAATATTGTACCGATTCTTTTTCTCTCATCCCTAACTCGCGCCAATCCCTAGCTCATCTCGCTGCCGCCGCCGATTCTTTTTCTCCTCGTCCCTAACTTCGCTCGCTGTCATCGGCGATGTCAGCGCTGGCCGACAACTTGCTTGCACTGTTCATGCATCCCTGTTGCCCGCCTCCATGGCACTGCTCATGCATCCCCTGTCGCCAGCACTGCCAGCCACCGGCCTACACCTTCCTATCTCGAGTCAAAGAACAACCTCCGCCAGTCTCCATCGCGCTTCTCCACCACGATTCTTTCGTAGTACCGCCTGTTATTTAAAGCATTAAAAAAGGTTAGTTAGTCACCTGTTATTTGTTTGTTTGTTTGTTTGTTTGTTTGTCTCTAGGAATAATATGGTTTGCGTTTTGTCAAAAGTTGTGGCTTCTAATGGTCAAATAACATAAGGCATGGAGTTTTTTCCCCTTAAAATACTAGATTAACTGAAAAGATATTCGTGGACTCTACAATAGATCAAATTATTTAACTATGACAACAGATGGAGCATGATATCCAACAAGTATTTCGATGTTTGATTTGCCAAGAATTTTCTATATTGCAAGTGACACAATCCACTGAGACATTAAAGCCTTGATGTTCCGACACTGGAGCTGTTAGGAATAACCATCACTTTGTCAATAACTTTCCTGTCTTTGATATCACCAAAAGCTAGATTTGGTTGTCGGACAAAACAAGAAATTAATATAATAAAATATCTATCAGGAGCAACAAAAACTTGTCTGTCATCAAGGAAATGCTTATTGCATTAGCCTTTTTTTGTTTTGTTTTGGTGATTATGCTCTGTTCTTGAATGTAGCTCAACTTACAGAAAGATTGAAGAACTCGTTCAGGAGAGCAAAAAAAATGAGCTGCTATTTTGATAATCTAAATTAACTGGCATTGACAAAAATTCACAAGTCACATGGGAGAATAAAAGTGAGTGCACTGCAAATTATTTTGGTAACTGAGTTGAAAGAGTATGCACTGGAAGTCACATAAGGCATGGAGCTTATGTTGTATGGTTTTGGATCTTCTCCTTTGAATCAACACCTAAATGCATAGGGTCTTTAGTTATTTTAGATTGTTTTAAGCCTTGCTCTTCTTATAATTCTTAGCTGAAAGTGGTGTTGCCACTAGTTTGATTATCCCCTAAAATAAAACTAGTGGCCACGAGATTTAGTGGTTAGAGTAATTGCAACATCCTTTTTCTTGTACTGTAAACTTTTTTTGCATTACTTCTTGTCTACCAATACAAGTAGGAAACTGATGGCTTTCTTCTACATGCTTCAATTTTATAAAATAAATTTCTGCACATTTTGAGTTCCATTCAAGTGAATGATGGGTAGAAGAAGAGATAACTGTAAATGATCCATTTGAGTTCCATCACTCAAATGTATGCTAGGACCTATAACTATGTGATGAAAATGTACTAGGAACTTAGTTTTTTTTAACAGAAGGCTAAGAGGTTTTTTTTTAATGATGGGTTTTTTTCGTGCTATATTGTTATTGTGAAGACTTATTTATTGGTGCTAATTTGTGTCACATTGTTTTTTTTGCTACCATTCTCATCTAAATTTGTATGTGTTTTTTATAGATTCCGGATGCTTCGAGTAAGTCAAATGATCAAAGCAATTCAAGATCTTAAAGTTTCAATGATGAAGATCATGAATATAATATGTACTTAATTTGATTAATTTTCATTAAGATGGATGTTAATTTTGTTAAATACATACACTAATATTAATGCTTTATTAGAATTTAATTTGCAGGTGATAATGATGTGCGTAGGATATACCTGTTATATTGCATATTATTGCACATCACTATGCTTTGATTGAGTATATTTCATGCTTTTGTACCCTCTTTTATGCCCATTTTAGCATTATTATGCTTGGTTCGGAGATCTGTTTTTGTGTGATTTGTTGTGCAGGAGCGCATTTCGGGAGCATTTTGAAGCATTTTAGAGAACTTTTGATGCACACTCGGATTAGAAAAGCTTTGAAAACGAACGGGCAAAGAATTAGCAGTGCAGGAGCTTGGAAGCAAGAGCTGTGCACGACCGTGTGATCCTCAAACGACCGTGGCAATGGAGCAGAAGGAAGCCCAACACGGCCGTGTGAATTCTCACACGGTCGTGTGGCTCGATTCGTGGAATTTCCAGAGAGTAACCGCTGGAGGCCGTGTAGTTTCACACGGCTGTAGAAGCTACTTCTAGAGAGCAATCGCTGGAGGCCGTGTATGCTCTGTCACGCCCCGAGGGGGTCCCTGCCAGACGAAAATCCGACATTATCTTCCCTGCACGGGTGACAATATGAATCCTGTATACAATATACCAAACCTCGGTCCACACGGCCGGAACAAAATATAATAAATATCAACATTCCACGCAGTTTATATATTTATAAAGAAAACTAAACACAACCATGCAGTTTATTTATATAAAACTATCCGCTACTATCACGAAAGAAAACTCAATAAAACCATCATCGAAATATAACTTACTCCACTACCACGAAAAACATCACAGCGGAAACAAAGACATGGGCAACATACCTAAAACTCGATATAGAAATGTGCAATGCAAAACTAACACATGTCTGATATAGTTATAAATAATGTAACAAGTACGAAACTAAAAATCCAAGAAACCATCACGATAGGGGGGACTGGCGACTGGGCACTTCTGACAGCATCAACATGAAAATATATCAACGGAGTGAGTTCCAAAAAAACTCAGCGACTATCAGTAGATATGCTGAGTACAATAAAGCTACCGAAATCAATCATGCGTACTGTATACTGATATAACAAGTAGGAGTACAACTGAACAAAAGGAGCTGAAATACTGTACATACCAGATTATCCTAACCTGCCATAAGGGACTAACCAAGCCAAAGGTATAGGTCGTCAGATCAAAACATGTATCCTGTAAGCATGTCAAGCATATGCAACCACAAAAATGCAGCAATTAACGTGCAACAAGCATATATCAATAAATGCAAATCCAAATAAAATGCACATGATGCAAATGACATGGGCGACCCCTGACGCCAGTCAGCCACCGTCACGTAAATAGTGAGGTCGAGTGGGTAGGGCTATGACCGGATGCTGTCGGAG
>JBBPFQ011050869.1:0-10420 GCA_037974815.1 Kaempferia elegans | reverse complement strand
AACCATTTCAAAAGCTTGGTTCATTTTAAGCTCGGCTCGGCTCGGCTCGATTACCTTATCAAACAAGCTTGAACACCCTAAAATTCAACTCGGCTCAGCTTATTTACAGCCTATCCAAATTATCCTTTAATAAGAAATTTATATAATTTTAAAGTCATTATTCTTTAAAATACCAAAATGCGCCGTCAAATTGCACCATAAAGAAGCCAGGCCCAGGCGTGAGAATTAAGCTTGCAACAATTGGGCAAATAGTGTGGGCCAAACCCCCTCAAGATTCCTTCAGTCGGGGCCATTTTATGAATTAGGACAGTGAAATTAATTACACATTGTTTTACTATAAATTGTTTAAATTTTATGTGAAAAAATTATTAAGACGTTTAATACGTCAAATAAAAGTAAAAAAAACATAATTGAAATAAAATCATTAAATATAAAAGTGATTTAATTCAAATCAGCCAAGCAAAACACATGCCTTAGAACAATCATAAGGTGATACTATTGAAAATAATTGAAAGTTAGGGTGTGTATTTAGGAATTCCGAAACTTGAGCCGGCCGTTTATGCAATTTGCCAAGTTTCATTAGCTGGACTCTGACTCGGATGAGATTATAACGGATAGGCAATAAAGGAGGCCAAATTAAAACCAGATACTTAGTTATGTACTCTATTCCTTGCCCAGACGATCCTCCCACGTTCCCTCTTGGTTTGCTTTCTGATTTCTGCAACGGCAAACCTGGTAATATCTTGAGTATTTTTAAATGAGTGCACTTAGCGAAGAGATCGAACTATGACAGGGATTCGCATCAGGCAAAGTGGCGTAGTTGCTTACTTCTTTTGACATCGATGCCACTTTTCTTTGTTTTCCTCTCTCTATTAAATCCCTCGCGGCTTCTCGTCTCCGTTCCCGATCCGTTCTTCTTCCTCTTCTGCCGGCGGCTCCGGGTGCTGTCTCTCCGCCTTTCCGCGTGGTGAGCGGCGGCGACCAGCCATGGGCGATCACGGGTCCAAGACGGAGATCTCCTTCGCCGGGAGGTTCGCCAGCAGCGCCATCGCCGCCTGCTTCGCCGAGGTAACCTCGAAATGATCGCCTGCTCCTTCCGTTGCCCTTTTAGTTCCCCTGCTTGAAGTGTTTTTGCTCTTGTTGGATGAATCGCCGAGATTGTTTCTTTCTCGAAGATAGTTCATGAATCATGATGGTGGAGTAGATAGGGGAGTGCGGATTTTATTATCTTTGATTTAGGTCCGAGTTTCTGACTTCTTAAAATCCTTTTTAAAGAGAGGTTACGATATATTTTGGGCCGTGTCTACGCGTAATTTTCATCGACATTGTTATTAATTTTAGATGAGGTTATATAGGTCTCCTATATCATATTTTGCATTTCTTTTATATCTAGTGTAGATCTGCACTATCCCTCTGGACACAGCAAAAGTGAGGCTTCAGCTGCAGAAGCAAGCGTCTGCAGATGCCACAGCCAAACCGAAGTACAGAGGTATGTTGGGCACTGTTGCAACCATTGCAAGGGAAGAAGGAGGTGCAGCGCTCTGGAAAGGCATAGTCCCTGGTTTGCATCGTCAATGTGTTTTTGGAGGGCTCCGTATTGGGTTATATGAGCCTGTAATCTCAAAGTCGTTCATTAGTTGATTGCTGGTTGGCAACTCATTCTCATAATTCTGTAACATTGTACTTGCCTGTATTTATTTGCAGGTCAAAAATTTCTATGTAGGCGAGAATCATGTCGGAGATGTTCCTTTGTCCAAGAAAATTCTTGCTGGACTCACAACCGGTGGGTTTGTGCGAACATGATAGCTTCTCCTGAACCAGTCTAACCCTCTTTATCCAGTAGCACTATGTTATATATTACTCGATTAGTCAATTGATTCTCATCTAGACAACTAACTTTATAGAACGACCCAATTAGGTGCCATTGGAATAACTATTGCAAATCCCACTGACCTTGTAAAAGTGAGGCTCCAAGCTGAAGGCAAACTTGCACCGGGTGTACCAAAACGTTATTCAGGTGCACTGAATGCTTACTCCACAATCTTGAGACAGGTAATCATGCAAAAATTTATTGCTCAGTTACCTCAAATATTTGGTGATGATTGTTTCAATATTACAATATAGGAAGGACTTGGGGCTCTCTGGACTGGTCTTGGTCCTAACATTGCACGAAATGCCATTATAAATGCTGCTGAATTGGCTAGTTATGATCAAGTCAAACAGGTGAAATTTCTCATTTCTATGTCTTGCCTTTTGTTTTAAGTCTTTCTATATTCTTTAATTTGATTTCACCAAAATATAAATTATTTTTTTGTTTGACACAGACAATTCTGAAAATCCCTGGATTCACAGATAATGTATTTACTCATCTTTTATCTGGTCTGGGTGCTGGATTTGTTGCTGTTTGTATTGGTTCTCCTGTTGACGTGGTGAGCTTCTAGATCAATTACATTCCATCTTATGTTGGCTAGTTCTATTAAGAATGCAAGTGTTTTGGATAAACAGGTGGATAAGGGGTTTTAGTTTTTGGCATCAATTTCCTTGCTCACTAATATTTTTTATTAACTAGACTCAGTGTGCCTTAGTCAAGGCCTGAAGAAGAGTGGGCGCATCAATATCAATGCATGTTAAATTGATTTTTTTTTATCTCTTTGGAAAAATCTGAATTTCAAAGAGCAAATTCTATAATCTAGATCAAGATATAGAGAAGATGTAGATCAGGTTATGAATTTGAAAAACCCTCAACTCTCAGTGAACAGTGTGATTAAAGGGACAATAATGAAATGTTGAAGGTTGAACATCATTTTGGCATTTATGATATTTGTGCCACCCTTCTAATTGAAGTGCTTTTGGCAAATTTGAAACAATCTTGGAATTTATTCACCGGAAGTGTTCTTTTAGATACTTTCTCCTTGGTTAACTGTATTAGATGAAACTGAAGATTAATTTTTATGTAAGAGTTCTTGATATTGCTCTACATTTAACATATATCTTTCTCATGATCAGTTGAAAATTGAAATTACTGCAAGTGCAGTACACAGAGTGGTTTTAAAATAAGTGCATTATTGCTAGCAACATTCATATAATCCATTTTCTATGTATCCTAGTTTTCCTTGTCTTTCCCTACACTATAGAACCTTAGGGCTATTCTTTTGATACTGTGTGTCCTTTTGCAATTATGTCGAATAGCAGTGGTATATCTCTTTTGGAATTCATCATACCTTTTCTTGACTTTTTAATATCTCTTTCCTCATTTGGTTTTAATTTTCCTATCTATGAACATCTTAAAAATTATTTTTTGGGCCCTTTAATAGATACAAACAATGCATCAAATTGAAAGCTTATAGTAACTCACATTTTCTTTTGTTTGCCCTTGTTACTTTTTGATTGCTTAATTTCTTCTTCCTTTTATGTACAAGTGAGCCAATTGATATCATGGAAACTGTATTTTTGCAGGTTAAATCTAGAATGATGGGAGATTCTGCTTACAAAAGCACTCTTGATTGCTTTGTTAAAACAATGAAAAATGAAGTATGTTAAATTTCCCATGATTTTTCCCCCTAATTTTATTGATCTTTATTGTATGCACCTTTTCTATTGTTCCGTCTATTGTGGCGATTATTGAGTATTCAGTTGCATTTATTGATTAGGAAGATTAGTTAAAGGACTAATTAATATGGAGTTAATGATTAATATATCTCTACACAATCAAGCTGGACTGGTTCTAGCTTTGTCAAGCTAAATACTTCCTTTCAAAAGCATTGCAAGTTAAAATTAATTGTAATGATAGGTTTGGTTGCGAAGGATGGTATATCCCTTTCTTTTCCTCAAGTGAGCTCTATACCATATCTCACCATCCCCATTTAGGTCCTCTTATGCTGATTTGTTTCGTTAGTACGAATGATCTGAAAGTACAAGCTCTGCTAATTTTTTTACATATTTTCCATAGTTTGAATCCCACTATGTTTGTCATGTTGATAACATGGTTATTATCTATACACCAAGGCACCAAGGAAAACTGTCATGAAAATTAAAATTCCATACTGTTCTTCAGGGACCTTTGGCTTTTTATAAAGGTTTCCTTCCAAACTTCGGTCGTCTTGGATCATGGAATGTGATAATGTTCCTAACGCTCGAGCAGGTAATAACGACTGTCTATCTTCCATTTGCACAGTTCTCCATTTTCAGAAAAAAAAACATGTAGATATGAGAATGATACTTATCCAATTACATAGTAGGAATATAGCAAGCTAAGCTACATTTGTCGGGTAGCTTACACACAAAATCTTGGTTACTTGACAGATATTTGCTTTGCACCGGCTAAGTTCTATTCTGACTATATGTTTCCACATTTCATATCTTTTGTGGACAGGTCAAAAAGCTATTTGCAAAGGAAGTTCCTCTTCAGCACTGACATTCTGCTCATTTTATGGGTGAGTAAAATGATGATTATTTTATGCCAAGTTTCAAATAACGAATGGGGTGAGAAGAAAACTTGAGGAGTTCCAGGGAGCTCCATCAATTTATAGAATATTTGAACTAGTTTCTTGTTCCGTTGCAGCTAAAAAAAAATAGACTTTTTAATAAAACAAAAAGCAAAAAAACCAGGACATCACTTTGTTTTTTTATAGCATTTTACAAAAAACAATTGCACTATTTATAAAAATGTTCTTCTCTATATGCCCCATAATATCCTTGTCTACGCCTCTAAAAGATTGTGCTTGATTGTAAATCAATTTTAGACGAGATTGTTTTAGCTGCAATATTTATTAAAATGTGTTATATCGCGAGCTAAACTAACTGTGTAAATTAATTAATTCGCAATAAAATTTAAAGTCAAAACATACATGAACTACAAATGAATTTTGAAAAAAAAACTTTTAAACTAACTCGGGTTTTTTAGAAACTCAATATGGTATCTGCAATTTTATAATGCAAGCTAATAAAGCTTTGGGCAATATTTATAGAAATATGAAATATTCCACTCGAGATATTTTTAAATTAAAGATGGGATAGGGTTCAGGGTGTAGAGATAAGAGTTACATCTATTAAAATAAAAATTTTGAGAAATATATTTATAATGGTACGGATATATATTTAAATGATTAATAAATATTTCAGTTAAGCATTATAAATTTATGACAAATACACATAAAATGAGGAAGAGTAAGATTAAATAAGATTTGATTAGTAATAATAAAATAAGATAAAATATGTTTAAATATAAATGATAATGGATTTTTTGCCCTGCACAATGCACAAATACACAATGCACGTGGACGACACATTGCATGACACGCATGCACATCGCCCAGGTAATAAATCTCATGATGATATAGCAAGAGATATAACTTAATAACTATACATTTATTTCCACAACATGCCAATTTAAGCAGGTGGTCGGCTTTATTTCAGAAAATTTTCAAGTATTTTTTTTTTCTGCTCAGGTCCATAATGGACCACAAGTTAAACAGTTTGTCTCTTATTTTTCTAAAGCTTGAAATAGCACAACTACGTGTTCTTCTACACGAACAAAACATTAATAGGAAAATTGGTGCCAGAAACAACTAATGGCACCCAAACTTATTCATTATCTCATATGGAGCACTACGTTCGTGTTGAATCCAGTGGCTCCTCATGGCACGGGGCAGGCTTTAATGTCCCATATTTCATTTGCATACTGGGAGATGGTTCGATCACTGCTAAATTTGCCGCTGCCAGCCGTGCTCAATATCGACATCTTTAGCCATCTTTTTCGGTCCCTGAAGAGGGAGACAAGATGTACAGAAATTAAATGGAGGTGGAATAGAAGATAAACATTTTTAGTGTGGTCTTTAAATTTGGACATTGAAGAACAACACAAACAAACCACATGGAAAACAATTTTCTAGGTGGCACTTGAGCGTTTTCAATCCCCACAAAAGAACGAAATGTTGTCTAAACACCTATTTCAAATGCTAAAACCATAATTTCTCATACGTGTTGATGATTAGCAAAATCTATCTTTCTGTGTTGGTAATAAGTCAAAAACATGAAGTTAACACAATGGCATTTTACAGAAGTAAATTATCATGTCAAATGGGGAGTCTAACTGATAAATAAAGATGAGAACATATTCTATATGTGAAATCATTTGCATGGCATATGTTGATATCATACAGCCATCAAGCAAAATCCTTAGTTTCGAATTAATTAGTTTAGCTACATTAAATAGTCACCAAAAGCATTATCTAAAAAGGAAATAATTACATTTTGAAGATAGTTTTCTTACTTGTATGCTTCATCCACACGAGACTGGGCCTCGATATAACTTGGGAAGTCATAACCAACAAGAAAATAGTCAGCACGACCATAGCCAGAATTTCCTTCCAAGGAATCTAGAAGAGCAGTGTAGTCATAGCTGCCAAATGCACCGCCCCTAATAAATTGTTTGGCCTCTTCAAACCGAGGATCTGGTTTGAACTGTAAGCATTTACAGGATATGTTTAGCAATCAAAAGTTTTTAGCAACATTAAGATGATCCATTTGATTAACTGTGGTAGAAAATGTGAATGAAATATATGGCGAAATGAAACCCAGAATCTCAGTTAAAGCAAATCCAATCTTGATGGGTTCTCATTAAATTATGTGGCCTAATTTTATTCTGCAAGTGTTGTCTGATTAAAAATATGATCATGGAGATTAAGTAATTATTGCAATTATAAACATGTCATAAAAATTCAAAAATATTTAACTGACGATGAATAACAAAGACAATTACCAATCCGTTTTCTCTATCTTTCCGAAGCTTTGCAACTTCATCAGCTTTGGCACCAAAAAGGAAGAAATTATCTTCTCCTATTTCTTGTCTGATTTCCACATTTGCACCATCTAGAGTACCGATTATGAGGCAGCCATTCAGGGAAAATTTCATGTTGCTTGTCCCACTAGCTTCCATTCCTGCGGTGCTGATGTGTTGGGATAACTCACTCCCAGGAATAAGCAACTCAGCCACAGAGACATTGTAATTTGGTATGAAAATAACCTAGAGAATCACAAATTAATTGCAAATATTCAATAAATTCAAATATCTACAAATACTTATCACTGCTCACAACATTAGATGGGTCCACTACATGCTCGCTGAGAAAGAAACCCCAAAGATGAAGATTTCACAAATCATATTTAGAGTAAAATTAGAATTGCTATCCTCCAGTGAAGGAAAGAGATAAGGAAGTTTATGTATTCTCGGTTTTAAGAGAAATATGAGAAACACGACTTTAGAACACAACATGAAATAATGATAGATACCTGGAATTAAATAGCAATAGTTCTTTTGTTAACTGATTGTTCGTTAAGTGTTCAATAGAAATATTTTATCTGCTCTTTCATGTTGCAGCATCTAGCGAGCCGAGTATGCAGAAAACATAAGATACACACAAATCCTACCTTCAAATAGTTGTTGATTTCTGGATCATTGTTGACAACAGAACCAACATCATTGACCAGCTTGACAATTCTTTTAGCATTTGTATAGGTTGCAAATGCTTTTCCACCAAGCATGACAGTTCGTGGTGTTGTTTTCTTTCTCTCTTCAATGGTCATTTCCTACATTGTTGGAGATAATAGTCAGAACTCATAAGACAGAATCTGCAATAAAGTCCATATACAATATTTAATGGGTCCCATAATCGACTAGTGAAAGCTAGAGCGATTGACTGATTTCATATTCATGTTGAAGCAACAAATTTTGTTTAATATTTGTTGTCATTTCAAAATTTACCAATCCTACCCAAATAGGTTCATAATGCAATAGCATGACTTGAAACGGTAAACAATAATGAAATAAGGTAGGGCTGTACTAAAAATTCAATTACCTAGCCTTAAACAAACTTTGCTTGCTTGGTGCACATTTTAATTATCTAATTAAAATTTTCCAAAAATGGAATGAACTCATTATAGTAATTGTACCTTTAGTTTCTTGTATCTATAGACTGTTCCCAGAATATTCAGAAGCTGTCTTTTGTATTCATGAATCCGCTTAATCTGTATGTCAAAGAGGCTGTTGGGGTCAATAGACACACCTGTAACATGCAATACATACTGTGCCAAGCGATGCTTGTTCGCCATCTTGGCTGAAGCCCACTCAGCATGCAACTTATCATTGTCAGCAAACTGTTGAAGATATGGTTACAAGGTCACATAACATTTCAAATTGTGTAGCACAATTAGCAAAATATATGTTCCGCCATACATACTTGACGAAGACCAGAAAGAAGGTCAAGATTTGTGATCCATCCATCTGTTTTGAGCCATTTGGTGATGATATCACTCAGTTCAGGGCTACAAAATTTGAGCCAACGACGAGGTGTAACACCATTCGTTTTATTCTGAAACTTGGCAGGCCATATTGAGAAGTAATTAGCAAATAAGTCTGCCTTCAGAATATCACTGTGTAGCTCTGCTACTCCATTCACCTGCAAAGGCAATAACCACATGTCCTTGAGAATATCTTACTAACAAAACAGAACTATACCTGAAATGTGCACTAGAGATGGAAGTCAAAAATATGTTGTAGCTTAAGAACTAGTAGTTCTTATGCTTTCCATCCCGAGAAAACTTACATTGGAGGTTATCGTTGTAAGATGATAGTTTCTAGTTGTAAAAAGGTATCACACTGGAATATGTGCACTAATTAAAAATGAATTCATACCTTGTGAGAAGACACTACACATAAATTAGCCATTCGCACCACAGGTTTTTGAGGATTAGAGCTATCTAAGATCTGCATATCGGAAAGCTTGCTCTCCATGCTACTGAAGGTGGAACGAATCATGGCCATAAACTGAAAAACCAGAATACTGCAAAAAGTAAATCTATAACTTACTAAGATAAATTAGAAAGACAAATGGCTTACCCGCTTATCAATCTCTTCAATGATTTCCATATGCCTTGGAAGGAGCTTATACATAACAGCTTGTGGCCATTTTTCTAGTGCCTCGGGAAGAACAGTGTGATTAGTATAAGCAACAGTCCTGCAGTAAGATTTTCAAGAAAACCAATCACCAAAGAGGAGAAGTACTAATTTTCTTTTTTTTTAAACTATCATTATTAGAGCAGAGATAGAAATTCAATTATTAGTATTTACAAAACCATGAAAATACTACTGAATGCACCTAGTTGTCACATCCCAAGCTTCATCCCAACCAAGTTCCTCGCCATCCATCAACAATCGCATTAGTTCTGGTATTGCAAGTGTTGGGTGAGTATCATTGAGTTGAACAGCAACCTTGCTAGGAAAGTCAGACCACTTCCAAGCCATGTTCCCTTCCTTCCTCTCCTTGAATCTCATTATAATGTCCTGCAAATTATGTCAGTATTGCACCATATTAGTGTTAGAATAATAGACATTTTGGACATGATGAACAACAAGAAGCTACAAGTCCCAATTATTTGACGATAGCTACATGAATCCTGTCATTGAACTCTGTTATAATACAATATTGCTAATAATGTTCAGATATTTAAATTCACTTTTAATTATGTTAAACAAAATTTTCTACCTCTACCTTCATGCTTTCTTGTAAATGATTAACTTACCTAACAAATAACTTATTGGTCATGTTTGATCATCTATATTCATCAGCTTATTTTCTCTTATTTTAGCATTAACAAGAAGTCTACAGCTACACCAACTTCTCCCTAGTATTAGTATTTCTTATTTTAACTTTTATATTAACTCTACACATCTTTCTTAGCATTTTAAGCTATGCTACTAACTCATATACGCATTCATTCCTTTCTCTTGCAATTTCTTTTGTCCATCTAACTCAACTAAGGAATTGCATATCATGAATAAGAGAAGGTAGAGGGAAGAGAACAACACCTAAAGTTAACCAGTCAAAAAAGACATCTTTGAAATCTATTTCTTAAAGTCCTTATGAAACTGACTTTTCATGACAATGAAAATGGCAATTTTCTTCCAGAGGTTACACAACTGCAATTATTTTCCATTGATGTACACTGAGAAATGAGAGTACATATATACATTAGATACCGCCAAGTTATATTGGTGCAAGGAGTTCTTAAACTTCCAAACGAAGGGCAAATGCTCTCATAATGTAGAGGTATGTGAAATACCAAATATACTTCAACCTCATTGATTTATATTAGGTGGCTTTGAACAAAAGAGTATTGTGCCTCAACCTGTAAGGATCCAACATACCTGCAGTGAAGCACTACAGAGGAAAAACTGTTGTTTCAATCGCAAAATTTTGCCAAGTTCTGTAGCATCACCAGGGTATAAGACTGCACATATCTGAAATTAATATTTAATACAATCAGCATAAGCAAACAACACAATTATACTTTAACTAAAATTAAGCATGCTTTCTTTTTTCTTAAATTTTTAATCTTTTTATTGCCCCTTGTTATTCTTTAA
>JBBPFQ011050764.1:0-10421 GCA_037974815.1 Kaempferia elegans | reverse complement strand
TGAGCTCTCTAGGTCCGTCAGCCGATTTTGACCGAGCTCTCTAGGTCCATAAGCCAGTTTTGAACGTCAAAACTGGCTGATGGACCTAGAAAGCTCGGAATGATATGAAATTAGGTTCTATTTGTTCGTCTAGTTCTCTATGTTCATGCTCTCAAATATCAACTTGAAACAATATATTAAGAGAAATAATTTTTTTAAATATAAATAAGTTTTAAAAAAAAATCAATTTATGTAAAAAGAATAAAATCACACGCTTTATTGTAGCAGTCAACTGGTGTAAATGAGCAGGGTAAAATAGGTATAGGATACGTGATTTGATCATTTTAAAAGTTAGGTACGTGATTTGGGTATTGATGAAAATTAATTAACTGGTTCGAAAAAAAATTGAAGTTTTTATCTTTGATAGAATATTTGTATAATTTTGGGTTCCATGGTTCAACTGACACTTCTTTTTCCAACATTGTCTATGGAAGAGACCCTCCGCACTTGCAAACTATATCCCTGGTGAAACCAATATGGTTGATCTTGAAGACTAGTTATTAACATGAGATGCCATGCTACGCACGTAGAAGGAAAATCTTCTTAAGGCCCAATCTTGTATGCGGTCACATGCTAACAACAAACGATGTGATATCTGATTTTGAGTTGGAGATTTGGTTTTCTTACGTCTCCAACCTTATAAACAACGGTCCTTAGCTAAGCGTCGGTATGCAAAGTTGTCACCATGGTTCTTTCGGCCATATACTATCACCAAGAAAATTAGATCAGTTGCGTATGAGCTTTCTCTTCCACATTCCTCCAAAGTTCATCCAATTTTTGCTTATGGCCAAAATAGTTCCGCAACCATCGTCATTTTCTATTCATGCCAACTGAGAGTTGTTGGTGACACCCGCCACTATCCTAAATCATCACTGGATAAATGAAGGTGGGCTACCATCTTTGGAACTTTTAATCCAATGGCAAGATAGCCTCTTGAAGAAGTTTCTTAGGAGTAGGGATATCAATTTCATCCGAACCCGATGGAGGATCCAATATCTGATCCGAATGTAAGAGGGTATGGAGGGTCTATCAATACCTGATATCTGACCCGAATACCTGATTAAATTATATATGTATATGTATATGTATATGTGTGTGTATGTGTGTGTAAGAGTTTTTTACTTGGGCGACCCTTACAACTAAAGCCGTCTTCCTTGAGATGGTCGCCATGGATGGGGCCCATGTGCATCACCCAGGGTAAAAACCGTATATATTAGAGAAAATTTTCTTTTTGAAAAATCTACTAACTATTTTTGTTGATATTAGGAGGCTATATCCATGATTAATCTAGTTTTTTAATTATTTTTATATATATTTTAATATTATGTTAATTTTAATATATTTTTATTGAATGATAATAGTTGGATAGAAAGAAGAAAAATTATAAGTATAGAAGGTATCCGATCCTTTAATAGCTATGAGTATACCCATCGAATATCCTATACTTGATGGGTATGGAGACGAAGGATATAGAATCCAACCCGAACCCGACCCATTGTTATCCCTAGTTGGGAGAATTATGATTTACTTGCTGCACAATTTCTATCATTTCGCCTTGAGGACAAGACCTCTTTTGAAGGAGGGGGTATTGATACAATCTTCATGCCACATCATCAACCTACGCATCATCAACCTTTGCCACATCATCAGCCTATGGTGCCACATAAGAAGAACATCATTTATACATATTCTAGTAGAAATAAGAAAGCATAAAGAAGATGGTTATAATTTCCATTGATAAATACCACCTATTTACAAATAAGGAACCATTGATAACTTTCACCTATTTACGTCTATATATAGAACTTAGGACTAATAAGGAGACTGTCTTTTAAAATTATTATTTATTTCAATACTAGGAGGGTTGTCCAATCCATAAGGATAAATATATTGTGAGAACTTTACGTGATATTAGTGAAATACATTCTTATTTTCCTTCAGATAAATTGTCTCTAATAGTGTGCTTATTTATCTGCTTATATTGTTCCATAACAAGATTGGATTATTGTGAATATGTGCTATAGATTTTTTGTTGTAGAACTATCCTAAGTGAGGTGTCCTTCCTCTTGTGTGTAAAACAACAGTTAGTGGCACAACCCAAACCTTGATAAAATCGGGATTTGAATTACTCGTCGCCAAGTTCGGAATGATAGGTACCTATTTACAGGTCTTAGGGGAGTGTTGGAAAGTTAATTGAATAAATACCAAATTAGTGGTATTATAATTTGTTATTTTTAGAGGCTATTCTTTATCTATTATATTTCTCACATAATTTTGAAATTTACCTTGAGTTTAGGGATTTTTTTGTCTCTTCTTTTAGAACAAATCAACCTGGATTTATTTCCTTCGACATAATTGGAATTCTGTTTCACATAACATGTGCGAGCATGTTTTGTTCTATATAGGGTCGTCAACTTTGCTGAGAACAAATTACCATGATCATATATTTTAGTTGGGGAGATACTGATTGCTGCTATATATATTTCTCTCCTTTTCCTTTAACTCATTAGACTTCTTGAAAAATATATCTGTTTTTGCTTGCTTAACTCTTATTTGAATTTTGTAATTTCTTATTCCAATCACTTATTAATGCATTCTTTAACAGCATTAGCAGATGATGGCAAATTCCTCCTCTCTGCACGAAAATGTCGGCGGGCTACATGCACAGACTATCACATTTCTCTTGATGCATTTGACATGTCAAAGGGAAGTCGTACGTATTTTGGAAAATTAAGGTGATTGTCAAATGATGTCCAGTTTTTTTTTTTCCTTCTATGAAGATGTTAATTCCTGATCAGGATTCAATCTCTGGAGTTTGCGAAGGGCAAGTGTGTGCAAATAGTATTAAATGATTGAGAGAAACTGGAATGTGCGCCAGTGAATTACTTGTGCCTTTTATCTGTTGCTATGAAATTGAGTCTACTTCAAGTATTGTCAGTATAAATAGGAATGGCTCAGTTTAATTTCTGTGTTAACCTAGATTGAACTCCTGAATACATAGTATCTTGAATTTGATCTTCTAACTTCTTTGAACTTTGTGCTCAAAGACATAGGCAATGGCTATTCATCCACTCTTGTTACAACGATTGTTGTGTATACATATTCCTTAAATTTCAGAACTTAGTTATTGCCTTCAACTTACCTGGTTGTTGAAGCAAAGTGCAAGTAGGTCATCCTATCATCACAAATCTTATCTACTTCCTGAGATTTACTGAGTTCCATAATGTATATAGTCATAAACTGGAGATTTTAAATTCTTTTGTATCAAATACATGCACGAAATATGACAAGAACTTTGTTATTTGTAATAGAGAATTTATTTGTTTTTAAGTCAGGATTGATTGCATTAGTTCCTAATTTTTACAGATCTAATTTCCTGGGAACAAAATTCATTGTCTATGATGCTCAGCCACCTAATGCTGGAACTGTGATCACAAGAAATCATTCCACTCTTAAAGTTGGTTCCAAACAAATCTCTCCCAGGGTTCCTACTGGAAATTACCCAGTTGCACACATTTCTTATGAATTGAATGTCTTGGGCTCCAGGTAAGTAGTACGCCAACTTTTATGTGTTTGTTCTCCTTGGCATCAGTGGAGCAAGGTCATTGCAGATTTATATCCTTCTGGAAATTAATGTTGTTGCATACTTCAATATTTATCTCTACACTTATTGTCATGCTCTGAGGGTATACTTGACCGTCAAATCAGACAGTACTCCCTTGTGACAATATGGGAAATATGATACCGAACTCAGA
Source organism: Kaempferia elegans (assembly GCA_037974815.1). NCBI lineage: Eukaryota > Viridiplantae > Streptophyta > Magnoliopsida > Zingiberales > Zingiberaceae > Kaempferia > Kaempferia elegans. The sequence continues at coordinate 6,627 of JBBPFQ011050764.1, read as the reverse complement.
TTAAGCCAATACAACATTGATGCAATATAAAATCACAACTCATACCAACTGCATACCAACTGACACATATATGTATGCATGTAGATGTAAACATATTAACTAAATCAAAATAAAATCAACACTCAAACATTCGACATACAAAGAACACCATAAATACAAACAACGGAAGATAACCCAAACTTGAGTGGGACTAGTATCCAGGACCTCTGAGCGACATAACACATCATCTACCTGCTAACTTAGAAGTAAAGAAAACAAAGGGTAGTGAGTACAAAGTATTCAGTGGGTATAGACAGATAATGCATAATACTAAATATAAGGAAGTCAAAGGATGCAGTCTCAGGTAAAATACTTACTACAAAGTAAGAGTATCGTAATAAAATCATCTACTAAATAATTCATAATCAATAAAGTAATCCTTCACTAACTTGCTCCATCAGGTATAGCCAATAAGTCCGGAGTACATTCAGTATATCAAAACAATCACATGTATAAACTCAGTACATAACAAATATATAACAAACATAAACAAGTCCTCCACTATCTGCGGGCGACAACACAAGCTACCAGCATTTGGTCTAGTGGACAGATAGAGCGAGGTAGCTATCTAGCACCTCAGCTACTGACTACGGGTGACAATACACGCTACCATTATCTGGTCCAGTGGGTAGTCAAAGCACATAAATGTCACTGTCTGCGGGCGACAATACACTACCACTACCTGGTCTAGTGGGCAGACAGGATGTATAACTATCTAGCTATGGACGACTGCAAGTGACAATACACGCTACCACTATTTGGTCTAGTGGGCAGCCCAAAGATAAATGTCCACACAACAATAATAACCAAACAAGCTGAAATAATCACATCCATAAACAAAGTTCTATAAGCTACATTATGATATCGTAAACATATCAACCCAAGTATAAATAGCAATAAATGGATAACAATGAGACTGCATGGATATCGAATAGACTAAATGTAAGGTTAAGCAATAAAAGGACAAGCTCAAGAAGTAAATAGAGTGGAGTTAAGGTACTAAATCTACCAATCAAAGCAAATAATAGAATCATGTACTAAGGTCAAAGATCTAAAGAAGACAAGTAGGAACCACCCACCTCAAATGTAAATCGTCTTAACTGTTATCAAGTTTGAGAGATCACATCGAGCTCAATTCCTACAAATGTAGGATACAAAGCCAATTTAAGCACCAGAGTAATCTTATTAACCATGTAGGTAACTCTCAAGTTAATTAAACTAACCTAGTTCACTCTTAATGATATCTAATCAATTATCCATTTAATAATCCAATTAACACTAAGTGAGTTAATTAACTATAAATCATTCATTAATCAAATCACTATTAACTAAAACCTAATTAATAATTCATCAATAGCACTGTTAATATTTTAATCTAATTACCTTTAGTAAATCTCATACCAAATGGTCTATTAATAAATCTTGTATTAACGATACTGATTTATAGACAACTTAATTAATTTACAATTTCAATTTAGTGAGAGGTTTGTCAATTACTTAACGAGTTAATTCCCAATTTAGTCCCTCATTTTTTGATGTGGTCCCGATTTCTTCCTTCATTTTTCAATTAATCCAATTTAGTCCTTCGATTTTTGAACGTTTTCCCAAATCGATCCTTCCGTCAAAATCCATGTTAAAATAGACGGTAATACTTGTTTAATTGGTGGAAGTGACCGGTTGCGGAAGAAGACCGGAGGAGCAGACTGTTGCGTGGAGAGAGACCGGAGCCGCGAGAAAGCACTCGTAGTGACTCTTCACATTGGCTTTCCGAGTGGCAGTAGTACGTCTACAACTACTATTACTGCTTCTGCTGTTGCAGCAGCAACAGATCGAGTGGAGGTAGATCTTAATGATAAGCATAGTTGTGATAGTGAATACGAGAAGGAAGAGGAGGGAGAGAAGGAATTAGGGCACTCTAATTCGATTCAAATAGGGATACAGAGGCTGAACAAGGGGTAGTACTGGATCCCTACCCTTGCGCAGATTCTTATTGGACCTACGCAGTTCTCCTGCCCTGTTTGCTACAAGACTTTCAATAGATACAACAACATGCAGGTGTGCTTTTTCTTCTTCCGTCTCCTTCGACCTCCATCACCGCTACCACCGCTCCATGACCTCCACCACCGATACCTCTACCTCGCCGACCGCTACTCTTAGTCCCTCCTCCATAGGCACTGGCGTCGCGCTTCTTCTTCTTCCGTTTGCTCCGACATCGATGTCGACACCGACCTCCTCGAGTTTGCCTCCGATGCAGAGAGCTCCCTCTCCTTTCAACCACTATCCATTCAGCCGCTCCATGACCTGCCCCCGCCCTCGGAATCACCAATGTCACTTCCGACCTTGACATGATCGTGGTGAAGTTGGCGCTCGTAGCGGTGGAGCGGAACATGCTGGAGGCGGAGGGGGTGGAAGCCAAGCGGCGTCGGACGGAGTCGTCGTGAAAGATCGAGCTACAAGGGAGTCGTTGCGAAAGATCGAGATGCAACTGGTCACTTCTATTGGTTAAGCAAGTCTTCTGGTCTATTTTAACAGGAATTTGGGCGGAAAGATCGATTTGGGAAAACGTTCAAAAATCGGAGGATTAAATTGGGTTAATTGAAAAATAAGGGACGAAATCGAATCACGTTAAAAAATGAGGGACTAAATTGGGAATTAACTCATTACTTAACCTATACAATTCTTAAACGACTCAATCACTTACATGATTCCACACTTAGTTAATCCATAAGGTTAATTACTAACCAAAATAATTCATATAGTTATCAAACTGATTAATAACTTATTAATAATCATCCAACTAAGTTTTATCAATCAATACTTATTCAACTTTTAATTGATCCAAATGAATTGTCAACTAAACCACTAATCAATGAATTAATTAATTCAACTCCAATGTAATTGTTGAATAAATTCAACTCTTAGTTTCTAAACTTATTAATTACTAATTAATCATTAATTAATCAAGTTAATAATCAATTAATTCTTTATTCCAATCAATAAATTAACTAGTTAATCAATTAAATCAAATACTTATACATTCAATCAACTTATTAGTTAGTAAATCAGTTAACTAACTAATCAATTAATTAACCCATTCCTAAATTTGTTTACATCAATTAACCAATATGATAATTAATCAATACCTCACTTTAATTTGTCAGTTAACCAATGCAAATACCAATTTAATTAACCTTACCTCTAAGTAGCAACGGATCAAGGAGCTACGGAGCTAGCAAGGTCGACAACTACCATGATCAGCAGCCGAAGGCAGCAATGGGTGAGTTCCAGAAGGAGCTGTGGCGACGCCCAAAGGCATCTAGCGGCGTAGACTTGGTGACGGTCTAGGATTTGCCGGCTGGACTTCCATTCAGGCTAATGTCGACGAGGAAGAGGGAAAACTCTTGCGGTGTTGGTTTTCTTGCGTCAACGGAGATGCAGCACCGACTGTTGGGTCTGCAAAGAATGGCACCGATAGTTCTCGCGGGGTGGGCAGTGAACGAGTCAGTTGACCTTTTGCTCAAGACCGACGTTGAGGGAGGAGAGGCCAATTGGGGTGCGCCGGTAGGAAAACGCGACACCGACAGTGGCTCATGGGAAGCTAGCGCTGTTGCGGCGGCGACGCGTGCGCGTGGGTGAGGAAGAGACGCAGAGAGGGAAAAGAAATAAAAACTTAGGCTTAGGAAATAACTTAGGCAAATAAATCCAATCAACTCCCAACTTAAATAGGGTATTCTCAAACAGACTTTTCTAAACCCTAACTAATTTACCTCAATAAATATACAATTCATTTTAAATCCCAAAAAATTTCAAAAAAATTCTAATAAATTCTATAAATTTATTCCCAGATAACTTATTAATTATTTTACTAAATAAATTTAATAAGACCAATTTAATAGTTTAAAATTTCTATTATCTTCGGCATTAACTTAAAACCTGATTTCAATCGTATTTATTTATTTATTTTCCATATATAACACTTATAAATTCCAGTTGTGTGCTCTTTTGTCTCTGTCCTTGTCATCCTGACTCTTTCGTCAAATGTACCTTGACGTTGCACTGTTTAGAATGGGAATGGGCAATATATCGTCCCATTCAACCAACCTCTCATTTTGGAATTATTCATTTACTTTTGTAGCATTTTACCAACCAATTCAACTTTGCCTGTAAATGACATTCTTAGATATTTTATCTCAAGTTAAAATAATTAATGTACATTAAAAGTAAAGAAATAAAAATATCTACGAGTGTTATGACATGCTTTGTTCAAGAATCAATTTGGTTTTGGTGAGTTAAAAAATTGCTGTTATAGAGCAATTGATCTGCTGTTGCTGTTTTTTTTCTTTTCTTTTTAAATTGTATTATTGCAGTCAGCTATTATACTCATTGCACATTAAAGTTATATACATGGAGTACTACTGTGGGAAAAGGAACAGACTTATTTTTAAAAACATGAGTCCATTGTGCCAAAAGTCCATTGCATCGAAAAGTTATTCAACATGATCACCATTGGAAGATTTAGAGGAATACACCATGAGAAGCTACCGTTGGTTTATAAATGCACTTTTGTGTGGCTCGTTGTGTGGGTTGTATGTATGACATTTCATGCTCCGTCTCTACATTATTCAAAGCTAAGTTTACCTTGCTCCCTCCAAGCATGTGTTTCTTGGACTAACTAGATATGTGGCATGGGCTACCTAATCTAATTTTGTACCATGATGCCATTTCCACCTTGAGGAAATATAATTTTGTATTAAAATCATTTGCTTGCTTTATGAAGTGTGTATTCATTATGATTTTCCTCCAGAGGTCCGCGAAGAATGCAATGCGTCATGGACTCAATACCTGCTTCTTCAATCCAACCTGGAGGGGTGGCTCCGACACAGACAGAATTCCAGCATAATTCGACTGTTGAAACCTTTCCGTTCTTCAGATCTAAGTCATTCATCAGAGAAACCTCTTTGGGATCATTGACTGGTATGAAAGAAAATAATTTGATTTTAAAGAACAAGAATCCAAGATGGCACGAACAGCTTCAGTGCTGGTGCCTGAATTTTAGGGGACGTGTGACTGTTGCGTCGGTGAAGAACTTCCAGTTGGTTGCTTCCGAAGAAGAAAATGGGCCAGCCCCACAAGAGGATGAGAAGGTTGTTCTCCAGTTTGGCAAGGTGGGGAAGGATCTGTTCACAATGGACTATGGCTATCCTATATCGGCATTCCAGGCATTTGCTATTTGCCTCAGTAGCTTTGACACCAAAATAGCTTGTGAATGAAGACCGGGACAAATCATATTTCCCGTCATCTCTATAAATGTTATCCTGGGCACTTGTGATGGCATCAACAATGTACCAATGTCATACTTGTCTAACTATTGTTCCTTTTCAGTCGATTTCATTATTGTCTTTTGAAGACTTCAGTCAGTTTCTGTGTTAAATTAAAGCTAAGAAGCCAAGTTTATTATCCAAAATTTCTGCAAAATTTGACGATTACTAAAAATTTCTGCAAATCCAGACAGCTTCCTCCATTGGATTCACAGACGTGAGCTTGCATCTTGGCTATGAATCACAACCGCAGTGGGCACGAGCTCACGGTCAAGCTGTGACTCAGACTATTAGAGGTGATTTCTTTATTTTTTTTGTCCCTTCTCCTTTCTCATGTTTTCTTCAACCAAGCCAACACCTACAGGAACATAAAAAGTCATATTACATTATTAGTGAGGAAGACTCCCAAAAAATTACTGCGCAACACTCCAAGCACGCACGCTGCTTCACCCTTCCTCATCTGACCCCGAATGATCAAACTAATTCCAATTTATTAACACATGGATCATCACCCTGATGAGATCCGTCCACACTGACTGGTCCCCTTTTTGGTCCCTGAGTAGGAAGATCATTGGATTAGATTAGAAGAGATTAATATATAGATCGCTGAATCGATCCAATGGTCTTCCTGGTCGGGGACTAAGAAAATGTAAGGATCTACATCACTAAACACATGGAAAGCACAACGAAAAAAAAAATTAATTAGATTCTTTATAAAAGATTCATATGAAGGAGAAACCATATACTAAGTATTGTTAAAATGGATTCTACCTTTGTTGCGTGAACACGAACTCCCGACAGCTAAGATCTCAGCACGATCAAACGTTCGCGCCTCTTTCGGTATCCACACGAACACATTCCGTTTATCTCACAAACTCACATAATTTGAGAAGAAAATTACCTAGGATTGTGCTAGCAACCTTGATAGGGAGTTTCAGCAGTGAGAAAAAGAAGACCAAAGTAAAAAAGCAATTTGTTCATCAATGAAAATGAATCAAAAACACTCTTTTGTATTCATTCATTCATTTGCTTTAATTGCTATTAATATTCCTATTAATCCATGTCTCTTGGTTTTCTTCTAACGAATGATCAAGTCAAAATTGACCATCCAACTTCCTTGGTGAATTCGAGTTTTATCATGTCACTCAATGAGTCTAACTCATTGATTATATCCGAATTCACTTTGTGATTCAATGAGTCTAACTTATTGATTCTCATCAATTCAGATTGACACAACGAGTCTAATTCAAATTTGACTAATAGTTGGATC
>JBBPFQ011050655.1:0-10421 GCA_037974815.1 Kaempferia elegans | reverse complement strand
AAAATTAAATTAATTTTTTTTATGATGGAGAGTCTGTTACAGTAGTTTACTCTGGGGCTCTCACCCCTTGCGTTACTACTGCATGGGTCCGCGCATCATTGGGATTTAGGAGTTGGATTATAGTGTTCAATTAAAAAAATTTTAAAATTAAAAATTTTGTAACAGTTAATGGGGTACAATATATATATTTAGGGTTTAAAATTAGAGATTTTAAATAAATTTTATTTTAAAAAAAATAAAAAAAGGAATGATTAATAATTTTATATATTAAAAAAAGTTTTTATAAAATTTTAAAATTAATAATCTTACTATATTATTAAGAATCTGGCCCCAATACTAACAGATTTCCAATTAATTTGGTGAAGCCTAGGATAAAATTACATTAATATCCCTCAGTTGTAGGTATTATCGGAAAGTTTTTTTATTAATCAATTATTGATCTAGAGTTTGAGATTCAAGTGCGGCGTATTATTGGAAAATTATTTCATTAATAGGTATTGCACTACTATTTTTAGTCCCACATCTTAGAATTAATAACGTCGCAAATAGAGAAGCTTTTATAAATATCTTATGTCGGTAACATTAGAAAACTTACATTTCTCGGTCTTTTGGCCAAAATTAAGTGTAGTATCGATTCTTATCAGTTTAATATCTGATATAAAAAATTAAATTAAAATTTTTTTTATGACGGAGAGTTTGTTACAGTAGTTTGCTCTGAGGTTCTCGAGCGTCCCCTTGCATTGTACTACAACATGGGCTCGCCGCATCCTTATCAAATTTAATTTATCATATTCATGTATTATATTGCACATGGAACACGTTTGCGCAATGACTAGTTTTTATAATAAATTTAACACGTATTTATTAAATTCATAACAGATCAATTAAGCGTTCATTTTCTATTAAGTTAATGCTGGTTTCTGGCATATTAACATACTATCAATGGCAATTAATGGTAGTAAAATGTGATAAACTATTAGAAAGCAATTAAAAGTATTTAATAAGTATTTAAATATTTAATATATGATATGTTATTATGAAATTTAATTGGTCTTGAATATATATATTTATCAATTTCAGTTATATGCGATCGCGATCTGTTACCTCGATACCATCGACTGCACAACTAGAGACCATCCACGTCTCTCTGCCAAATGACGCCAGTGTCCTTACCATCACATAGATAACAGTGACGTCACGCTATTTTGAAGAGTCCAGTTGATTCATATGCAAAGTGAACGAAGGGCAGGGTGGTTTTTTTTTTATTGGTTTTAAATGTTTAAAAATAGATCACTCATTATTATAAGTACATTCTGATTTATTTTGATATCATTAAAAAGTTTTTTAAGTCGAACTGATGACTTCACGAATTAGTCGACATAGTTAGGTATTTGATGTTAATTTTAAAAAATAAAAATAAAAAATTTGTCTTTTATTTTCATCATCCTTAAAAAAAAGCACTCAAATTTGTAAAAAAATATATTAATATAATTCTTTATTTTTTATTAAAAAAATATTTAATGTTTTGTTTTCCACCATTTGCCCCTTGTTTAATAGTTATGTCTAATCGTTGGTGTCGTTATATTAGCTGTTATATCAGTTTTAGCGGCTTTCGATCTGCAGGGGTAAAATCGTTATTTAATCTCCGTTCCAAGATCTATCCGTTCGCCGTCTCAGTCGCAGACGTGTAAATAAATAGTCGCATTCGGAGCAGAGGGGCGATCCTTCGCCGGCGATTGAGTTCGGGAGGAGCAGAAGCAGAGATGTCGATCTCGATCGGTCGTTCTCCTTCCTCCACTGCTCTCCTTCCAAAGGCACGCTCGTTTCTCTTCCCTGGCTTCTCCTCTCTTGATCGCTACTTACCCGCGCTGGATTTGTTTTTGATTGGTTGGTGTACTTCGATTAGGTCTGCGACTGGAGATGCTCCTCGCGATCTACTAGCTCCCCTTTTCACCAAATCCGGCGAACTTTCGTGGGAGTTCGGATGTTGGCCGGCAGTGCTTCATCCCCCATCGGCGCCAGTAAATCTCCGATTTTGTGGGTTTTCATTTGATTTTGGTGTTGGATGAGAAACTTAGTGCCGCATTTTTTTTTTTTTTTGTTTTTCCTAGATTTAAGCAACGAGCTGGATGCTGTTTCGGGATTCAGCGAGATTGTCCCAGATACCGTGGTCTTCGATGATTTCGAGAGGCATGCCTCAGTTAATCCTTGCTCAATCAACCTTTTTATACTTTGATTTCTATTCATTTTATGATATTGTCGAATCTAGTGCAGGTTCCCTCCGACAGCTGCCACGGTAAGTTCTTCACTTCTCTTGGGAATTTGCAGCCTTCCTGACACCAAGTTTAAGGTGATGAATTCTGGAACTATGAAAAATGTAGACCTATCATTGTTATGAGAGCGTGTAAAGGTTCAATTACGGTATAATTAGTGAATCTCTTGGTGGCAGAGTGCAATAGAGACAGCACTGGCTGATAGTGAATGCTTTGGACTAGAGAATTCTAGCGAAAGGTTATCCTGCTTCTTCGACAGGGTTTGTTACTAAACTACTGCTCTATGTAGATGGATGCTCATCTAAGCAATTCTTTGATTTATTTTCTGTATAACATATATGATGCGATATTAAACGTGGTGAATTGGCAGGCCTTGGTGAATGTGGGAGCTGAATTAGTTAGGTCAGTTCCAGGGAGGGTTTCGACGGAAGTTGATGCTCGCTTGGCTTATGATACACAAGGCATAATTCATAAAGTATGGTTAATCATCATGGTTTTTTTTTAGGATATGAGATGCTGTTTTCTTGGTTCCTTATACTTATCTTTCTTTTGCAATCAGATCCTGGACTAGTCCATGATATATTTCTACAGAACCTCACCCATATCACTCAATCATTTCCTTCATTCCATATGCACCTTGTTTTTTCATGGGTATAAAATAGAAATCTTCAATATAAGCCTCTAGGCAAAAATCAAAATGGTTCCCACTATTTTTAAAATCATAAATGGGCGCCTTGGATTTTGATTATTTTCCAAAGGGCACCTCATCACCTCTGATGTTACGCAGGCTACTAATTTGAAGCAAAATTTGTTTTAGTTGTTCTTGTAACTCTAGGCTTGCTACAAGAGAATATTCACACCTTAATTATGGATATTCAAAATTTATAAATGGATAATCCACCTATGAATAGTCAGTTATTTGGCAAGTGGAATATATATTTACATAATTAGGATGATTTTTGCCTCTTTTTTAAAAGTAAGTACTTCCAATGAAACTATTCACTTTTCAATAAATCTGGATAAAGAGGGCTATAGTGGGCATATCAGAGGCGATGGGTTGCTTCTTTGATAATAATTAAAACAGGGGCACCCTTCTGATGATTTTGAACATAAAGAATGTCCCTTTGATTTTTGCCCCAAGGCCCCTGCCAATATTTTGCTTTGGGATTGTCGACACACATGGACTTACATCTCGTAGAAAAAGGTTGTTTGGTGGTTCGAAAATCTAACCTATTATATTGGAGTGATCTTACCAATTGCTGCAAGTGTGACTCTCTTTTTGCTTGGGCAGTAGTTTATCATTATAAGATTTGATGAATCATCTATCCACAATCAGTGCATTCCTGGGACTCTTTACAAATTTCATATTTTCCCCTTTGCTTGGTTTAATTTCTATTAATTCTTTAAATACTCTTGCCATACTTTGTCGCTGATTCTCTTTTTAAGGTATTCACTATTGTATAAAATCTTTCACTTAGATGATCATAGATTAATTTATAAAGTTGGTTCACTCAAGATTTGTCAACTATTCTAAACATGTCTAAAATTTAAAATAAGACCAGGTGACTTAAAGGAACATTATAATCTCACCTTGAAGAAAATATTTATATATCTAGAGTTCAGGGTAGATTGCAAATGCAACTTTCTGGGCCTCTGGCTTACCAAATGGCGGCAATAGGAAGTAGGAACTATTTGCAAATGCAACTTTCTGGGCCTCTGGCTTACCAAATGGCGGCAATAGGAAGTAGGAACTATCATGTGACTGCTAATCTCTCCTGATCTACTGTGTTTAGCATTTTCTGTAATGGAATGCCAGGTCAATCAACTGTTGAAGCTGTACAGCCAATTAGAAGTTTCTCCACAGCGTTTACTTTTCAAAATTCCTTCGACCTGGCAAGTAAGACTTAAAGTTGATTTACCTAGTATTTCATGTTGAACGAGTCAACATGCAAATGATGGTTGATTCATGTTCATTCTATTTTGTCTTTGATGAAATTTTTTTTCTCTAAATTCAGGGGATAGAAGCCTCTAGATTACTGGAATTCGAAGGAATACAGACCCATTTAACATTTGTATACAGGTATTTGCATTATTCTAGTCATAAAACTAGTTTTCTAAAATGGAAGCTCGAGTCAGAATTCTGTTGTACAAAGAAATTACCTTTTGTGTAAAAAAGTATTTTGAAATGAAAAGGAAACTAGAAAGGGTATTTACTACTGCTAATTTTACTTCTTTACACAATGAATTTACTTTTTCACATAGGATGCTTGGTCTTCCCCCCAAAAAAAACTATAAATTGTTATTAGGAATTGAACAGTTTTCTAAGAATAGGAAACTCTGAAACATTTCCTAAACAAACACATGAAAATAATTTTCATGAGAATCCATTGCTCTCGAGCTTAACTAGTTTGGTGTCAACTTTAAACATAATGGGAGGGTAAACATTAATTTACATTCATTCTTAGTTATCTATAGTGAGTTGGTGGTCAAATGTTTTATGGGGTCAATTGACCCCATCACCTCCTACATGGCTCTGCACCTAAGTTTTACTTGCGTGAATCATAAGCATTCACTTTCCATAAATAGGATTTTTATGGGTACACACATGATGTTTTCAAATAAAATTTACCAAAAAATTTAGGCAAATGCATTGTCAACCTGCTGGCGGCCATATATTTCAACACTTCTTTGTATTTTTATGATGAAAATGACCACCAAAATTTTCAGTAGTCTTGTCCAATGTGATTTCCTTCTCACAAGTCTAATATTGTCTTGTGCAATGTTATTATCTTTGATTGCGTGCAGATTGTTATAGCCTATAGATGCTTTTGATTTGAATAGTTCTCAGAAACATTTAGTATGTGCAACTTCTGACTGAGGTTCTCTACCTCATTCCTCGTTTTATCCTTTTCTAATAGTAAAGCGGAGCGATATAGAAGTAGAAAATGGGTGAATGTAAATAAAAAGAGGAACCTTTCTTTTATTTATGTCTAATTATTTTCTCACTTTTCCATCCGTTGGAGGTAACTGATTCTTTATATTATCAGCATCATTTAAATTTCAAGTTATATAATTTCGTTGGTCATTGTATTATATCTCTACCTTCTGACAATTCCATCCTTGCCGTTCTGATCTTAATGGGTTTTATCTCCTTTGAAGTTTTTCTCAAGCAGCAGCTGCAGCTCAAGCTGGTGCATCTGTTATCCAGATTTTTGTTGGTCGTATCAGGGTAATCCGTATGTCAATTACTTATGTTCATAGAGTAAATATGCTTATATCCACTATGAAACTGCACTTCAGGACTGGGCTCGCAATCACTCTGGTGATTCTGAGATTGATGCTGCTAGCAAGATTGGTGAAGATCCTGGATTGGCCTTGGTAAGTTCACTTGCTGTTTTGGGTGAATATTTATGCAAGAACTGATATTAAGCAGCTAATTAAACAGCAAAATGTCATAGATCTCGTGAAAATAACTTTAACCCCAGAAGCTATGAACTCTATCTGAGGGCTTTATCAGAATCTTTTCTTCAAGCATGTCTGGATGAGATTACAGAAACATCTCGAGGTCAATATAATTGCCACTTCATCTGTTGATTTGAAGATTAAATTAGTAGTATATGAGTTTCTCAAACAATAAGTTGAATTGTAATAAAGAAGATAATGCTTATCAAAAAAGGTGTTATGCCTCACCTTACATAGTCTAGTAATCCGAGATAAGAAATCTCGCTGATGGCAGATTCCGGAGCCAACAGTTAGTGGATTGAAAATATTATTATGAACTATGATAATCACAGAGTCATTGTTATATCATAAACAAATTCTATTATTACCACATTAGGTTTAGACTAGCGTTTCACGTTTGTTATTATATAACCATGAACTTGTGTTGAATATTTAATAAACGAATTTTTTTTTTGTCACTGATAAAATATAATTACCACATAACGATGAAATTTAAATTATCAAAATTTTCTTCATTATTGAACTTAAAAAAAAAAAAAAAATTAACACTTAGCCAACAATCAGAAAGAATGATAATGTGATATGGTAGATGGTTGTGAAGGCTATTAACACAATGATTTATTAACAGTATGTTCTTGATGAAAATTGGATCATTATGGGTAGTATATTGTACAGAAGAGCAGATAATAAGAAACATGGTAGAGATCAATAATTCAATATACAGGAATACTACAATTCTGAAAAAGGTTTTTCAGAGAAAAAGTCATCCATTATATTTGTGATTGCATATATACATATCATCATATAGAAAAGATAGTACTAAGTGCAATATTAATTTTAATATTTCTAAAACTTAGTGTAAGTATTAGATACACTAGGCGTGCATGTATGCAACTAAAAACTCAAGTTGTTGTTAATGACTAAGAATTACATTTCATCTCAAGGATTTTCCTTCTAATTGGACCTTTACCTTTCTTAAATCTTAACACACAATGCAGGTTGAGAAAACTTACAACTACATTCACAAATATGGCCACAAGTCAAAGCTGATGGCAGCTGCAGTTCGGAATAAGCAGGATATATTTAACCTCCTTGGGTAGTCTTTGTTCTTTCTTGTCTATTTTGGTATTTATGTTCGTCGTGTCAATCCTAACCTTAGGAACAATTTTCAGAATTGATTACATAATCGTGCCTGTAAAGATTCTAGAGTCTCTAAAAGACTCTGTTACCTATCCTGAGGAAAAGTATTCCTATTTTAGAAGGTTGTCGCCTGGGTCTGCTAGGGTGTACAATTTCACTGAAGGCGAGGTAAGATTTAACTCTTTTATATTGCAAAATTAATGATTTTTGTGTGTGATTCATTTTCCTCAGATTAATTTTATGCTTGTTAATTAGTTAGGACATACTCCACCTGATTTGCTCTTAAAACCGTGTCATCCTATAGTTAATCTTCACCTGATTCACTACCCATGCCCTTATTTCAGCTTATGAAAGATAATTTCAGCTGCTTTAAATGCATGTACCATGAGATTGATTTCACTTGAGTAGGTAGTGCAATTATTATGCTGCTTCTATTTTTAAATTACATCAAAACCATTTCACAATATTCATCTTTAATCCTGTGCACACATTTTGCATTTTTTCGATGTACAGCTGAGGATTTATTGGTCAATTGCGTAATTTTATTGCTCTTACTGAATCCAGGCTTGAAATCTTTGGACGTACAAGTTAGAATCTATGCACCTATAAACTTCGTCACAAATCTAACCAATCATGATTTTGGCTCTACAATCTGCAAGTTAGACATGCCGCCTTGTATGTTGCACGTTCATATTTTTGTTGAGTTTGCAAGCCGTGCATGAGGTAAGATGCTACCTTGGAGTTTCGCAATTAAATTGTAATATTATTAGAAATAATTATCTTGAAAACTATTCTTAGGTTAATAAGACAGTCTTAGATTGAATGAAAGAAATTGGTGTTTAATAATAAGACCCATAGTGGATCTGTCGACAAAGTAAACGCCCACAAGCTGTGTTGGTCCTGAGAGTCATCATCTGATGATGCTCTCGGGGGAATGTTAGAAGGCCTTCCTCACGCTATGTTATGTTTGACCACGCACTGAAGGAAAATTGTAACATTATTGCAAAAGGTAAAGATGGCGTTCGCCTAATTCAATTTAAAATGTTGAGTCACATGGGTCACAGATCCCTTAATTTAAATATATTATAAAAACTCGCATTGCAGATGTGGAATGTTATCCACGTATTTTCACTTCTCATTCTCTATAACATATGCTCCCTCCCTCATATCCAATTTCGCTAGAGGGGAACAATTTAATGCCGAAACCATCTTAATGTTCAAGAGAGTTCAATTAACCCTGAATGAATACTTAGGTAGGAACCTTTTAGTACCTCGGCATATTATGAGCATCTTTGTTCTGAGACATAATGGGTGAATTGTATCCTTTCCTTCTTTTTTTTCCTTCTGAATCCTTAACAAACATTGAACATCAACCTGTTGATTCTTATGCAAAGATCTAGTGTTACACTGCATGAGGTAACTGCTTCAATTATCGTCTTGACACACAGCTTTTGAAGTGGGATCAAAGGAGTTTTGCGTCTGCAATGGGACCTGCCGCAGAGGAGCTTCTGGCTGCCGGGCTCGAAGGGTATGTGAATCAGGCAAGGCGCGTGGAAGAGTTTTTTGGGAAGATCTGGCCGCCACCCAATGTCTAAGCTCATACCTATCTGAGGATAGAGCTGCCATTGGATTACACGTTTGCTGATGAAAATTGAACACGCCAGGTTTTCTTGGATTATTTAGCTTATGTATCAGCCAGTTTTTGTTCTTAACATCCGTTTCAAGACAAGATCAGTTCGATGGTCAATTTCATGAGTCGAGTATTGAAGATCAGTTTTTTTTTTTTTTAATTTCTCATGTTATTTACTGATGTTCAGATTTGTCAGGCCTTTTGCTTGGAAACTGAAGAAAAGTTAAGAATAAAAGAAGTCTCTACGCGTGACACTCGGATCAAGTTTGAATGAGATTCGGGTAAGTTAGTGTGCCGTATTTTGAGGAGTGATCAACTATGCTTCATTAAACTTTTACACACTTTTTTATAAGCTCAATTAATGTTTGATAAAAAATAAAAAAAATTAAATACTTAAATTTAAATAATCACATGTATTAATTAATGTTTACTTTTGAAAAAAAAAAAAAATCGAAATTAGATGTTTATTACCTTATCCTCATTAAAGAGTCACATGTATTGAGAATCATCACTATTCCAAATAGTTAAATTTGGGAGATTTTAACTAGTGTTCTAAACGATGAACTTTTTGGAGTAAATTTGATATTTGGCTCGGTTCAAATTTAATAGTGCTACTCTTCTCCACTACAGATGAGCTAGACCGAGCACAAGGTCAAAAGTGTTCGGTGTTTATGTTATAAATTTCGTCGACAGTCCCATCAGATACGTACTAAGTGGCATCGTCTGTCAGCTTGCCACATCTCGTATCGCTTGGTGAGCAACACTGTGCAACCTTGCGCGGGCGGGCGCGGGATTTTATTAGTTATTTCCAACAAATCCCACGACGCGAACATGCACGTCATTGCGGTGCGTCCGAGGAACCGTAATTCGCCATCTGGCCTGGCACTGCAGCTGCAGGCACATGGTCACGCTGACCAACCTCTTTGTGCAATTATTAGCACACAATCCCAGTTCGGACGTACGACAGCTCGCAGCATTTCATGCGTCGATGACTCAGCCATGTGATAAGATATACTGTTGTGCTCTTGGAAATGGCAGCGCAGCTGCGCGAACACTATGAGTGAATAGTGTAAAGCAGTTCGGACCCTCTATCTTGAACGGACTATGTTCATGTGTTTCGTTACTGATTGGTCAGTCGTGATATTCTTGAGATGTATATGACATCTTTGTGATATGTAGAACATCTTCGAGATGTAATTTGATTTGTCCGATCAGTGATGTGACACAGGGACACAGCCAATTCGAGTCAGAGGATCCAAACTATCAGACATGAGCTTAAGAATGAGAGATCTCCCTCACTTCACTTAAGAGCTATGCTCTAATTAGATGAACTTTTAAATAATAAGAGTTTGAATCTTATCTAAGATATATTATATTTAAAAAAATTAAATTACTTATGACGTTGGATTATTCATTAAAATTCATTTGTACTGTTTGATTTATCTTGATCACCTCTAGAATTAATTAGAACTTAACAATTAGATAATTATATTATAAAAAATATCAAAAACTTAAAATTATACTTTTCTATATATTTTTAAAAAATATTTTATTATTAATTATTAAAATAACATCTGAAAATTCTTACCTCTTCGACTTCTTTCATGAGAAGGCATCGCCGTAGCCCTCAGGTCATAGCTAGGTTGGTAACCATGTGACAAATTTATAGTCTAAAACAAATTTCGAATCATGGTGAAACCGTGGAAACCACATAGGAGCTTGTTTGCAGATAGGGTACCTGATCTATCTATTTATATCTAGCTGTGAGACCGATGATATTTAACCGTTTGAAATGAAAGATATCACTTTTTACCGCACGCAAAAAGGCATTGCCTTAAACGACTACCATTGCTAAGAGGCCTCCTATCTAGGACTTTCACTCGTTAAACATTTGATCTACTACAATTTATACTTTT
>JBBPFQ011050438.1:0-10424 GCA_037974815.1 Kaempferia elegans | reverse complement strand
GGGAGAATTGTTGGGAATAAAATTAAAGGAGCAACTTTTGTTACGACGCAAAAATGCTGCTCCGACAACGAACGCCTCATCTTCTACTGTAATTGTTGTCGGTATTAATTTCATTATTATCATTCTTATTATACTTGATTATTGCAATCTTTGAGCTATAGTGAATTGCCCAACGAAAGTACTCAGCGAGTGCGGGGCTTGGACTGCAGTCGTGGTTGTGAACCAAGTAAAAACAATGGTCTTAGCATTGTTTCTAATTTCTATTTATTCCATTGCGTTTATCTTTCGTGTTTTCTAGAAAAGTAAAAAAAGCGACGCGCGCTATTCACCACCCCCCTCCCCCACCCCCTCCCGCGCTTATTCCGATCTTACAGTGTTGTCGTTTATAACTTATATCCGAATGATTTACTATGACAAATGGTTATATGATTAATATTTTTCCTTGCTAATATGCAAACCTTCTTAGCATATTTCTCTATAATGAACCACAATTGACTCCTAGTGGTCAATTACGTGTCACAAATGAAGGGAATGATTAACAAAAGGTCCAAAATATTATTGATTATTGAAAAAAAAATTATAGGCTCCATTTAATCTAGTAAAATTTAAAGTTGCAGTAATATCAAAGAAACAACCTAGCACTGGTGACCCCACTTGTATTGCACGTCCTGATGATGCATTTGGTGCGTCACCCAACAAAACCACTAATAATCACCCCTCTATAGGAGGCAATAGGGGTAACGCTCTACACACCGAACAAAGGGGGGTTGTTTATAATAAGCTTTCCTCAGTCAAATACAAAATGAGATGCTAAGCTAAATGAGAAGAAGATTACCAAGACTTTGAATTGAAGCGTTTAACCTTGATCTAAGCTCCAAGCCCCTGGAGACCTTTGAACACTTTCTCTTGATCAAAGAAGATAGAGAGTATTTTCATGCAACCCTCATGCCTAAAGCTCACATTGGCTTACATAATGAGCATAACAATTAACAACTCTATTTCGGTTGCCTCCAACTGGGTGGTTCCTCCTTCACTTGGTTTAAAATTACTCCTTCACTTGGCTTAAAATTACTGTGAGCCTACAGAAGGCACGAAATTGAGATGGTTGGGCGAATTACAAATTGGGATAAATAATCCCTGGTTAAAGGCTTCATAACCAAGCCACTAAGTATCCTACCCGCACCTAACATTTACACATCATTTACAATGATGCAATTCAAAGACAAAATCCCAAAAATTCCATTCACTCTTGTAATCTTTCATAACTCTCATGCCTATAGCTCTTCAATCTACTTGATGAAGGCATCTGAACCATTGAATGTACTAAGTTCCTTGAGCTTGCTTTGCAGCATCTAACCATGCATGTGAATCTATGACCCAATGCTTCATGCCCTAGAGTCCATCTCGTTCTAGGTTGTTGAATCACTGAGCATATGATCTCCACAACTGCAACAACTACCACAAAATGTTCCATGCCAAAGAGTTCTCTAACCTCCTCCAAAGCTCCATCGCTCATCCTAAACCACGAAGTTCCTCCAAAAACCAACTTGATTCCGTTGAGTCAACAAGCACCATTTAAGTCCATGCGTACTTAATGCACATATCAGAAACACAACTAAAAGGTAACTTAAACGACATTGCTGACACTTCAAAATGACATAGTTGAACCCGATTACAAAAAAAAAACATGCATTGTTTATCCAACATCAATAACTATGCAAGTGGAACATCACTGATGGAATAAGTGAATTTTGTGTGATTAAAAAGTATAACTAAATTTAGTAATGGTTAAATAAAAAAATATTTATATTTGTATCTTTCACAATATGTTGAAAATAACTGTTGAATTTATTAGTTAAAATACATTGTCAATCAAGTGCTCTAAATAATGAATGAATATGATAATGAGCAGTAAGGCTAACCACCTCATACCATGCTAAGGACTGGGATATCAATTCTTGATCAGAATATGTAGCAATGCCATGTCAACTATGTCGAGATCGATATTGATACTTTTGACAAGCCTAACAACTGAGGAGGAGAGAACCTGAGGAGGAGGATAGAACTTTAAGGCACTAGAGGTGTTGTGGCAGAAGACACGAATGGGAAAAACAGGAGTCATTGGTATCCTTGAAAAGGGCTCATCTTGGTGACATGAAGGGTAGGCAAGTATTAATGTTGAGGGAAGATGAGCTTTGGTCTCGTCCTGGATATGGAGCAACGACGAACCACAGGGAAGGCAAGAATGGTGGTATCAAGCTGTTGTACAGAGGCCTATTTGGAGACAGAACGGAAATACCAGTAATGCTAGCTAGTAATGTCCAACAAAAATAAAGCAATGATAAACAAGGGAGATAAAAAATGGTCAATTAAGAATTCCTCTCTTGAATACTAAAAGATCTTTAGAGAGTAGAAGGGTAACTAGGTTTAGCATGAGGTGAATTCAATGAAAACTTCTTGATGCTAATAACAACTCTTCTAGGTTCACAAACATGTGGAAATGTCAAACGAACTCATTGGAAGGGTTTAGAGGATATTTATAGGGTGTCAAAATTGTTGGAACGACTGTGAATGAGAAGAGGCGTTGCCCTTTATTTGATTCATTAAGGGCTAAAGGATTTAAGTTAATCATTCTGGCATATGCATGAAGAGATCCAACATTTCTTTTACAAACTCTACAAGATAGAACATGCTATGTGCACAATTTTTCCAATTTGATACAGAAGCCAAAGGCGGATCAATACACAACTTTTCATAGCGATTGTGCTAAATACATCCTACTGTTAGGCACATAATGCAAAAACACTTCAAGACTTTTATCAGCTACCTTGTACTTGTTCAATTTTACTACCTAGCCATTTATAATATACCTTCACAATTGTGCAAATGGGCATATGTAAACCATCTGAAGTTCCTTACATATTATACAAGATATATACTCTTGTGCTAATTATTGCATTCTGATAGAAGGCTTGGTTAATCGAGATTCACACATACTGTAGATGTATGTTTTACTATGCTGTACCTCTCATCAGTAGGTCATGGTAGCTTCATAGCATGCAGAAGTTATCAGCCCTTGACATATTAACATTTCCCCCCTCCTTTTGCACTATTTCATGAGAACCTATTCAGTAGAATGTCTTCATTATTTCTTCCTTTGAATTGTTACAGAATGAACTATGCCGAATGAAAATGGATCTTTCAATTCTTGACAAGCTTGTTCATGAGTATTGTATTTATAGGGGCATTGTTGATGGTGTGTCTCATTCTCCACCAGGTATTAAGTGATAGATACTGAATTTTTCCTTGAATACAGTACTTGGTTAATGGTTATTGATGCCTTTCTCTAACATTTTTTTGTTATAGCATTAGATCAAGAAAACAATTCATCAAAAGATTGCTCTTCGTCAAACATAGAATGCACTAGCTGTAAATTCTCTGATGGTGAAACTTCTGTGGATAATGCTGATGCTGAAGGTGTTCCAGAATCTCATGCTGATTCAACAAGCATCGGTGAAATAAGATTTGCATGTGAAGTGGTTGACAATAATGAAAATTGCAGCACCAGTGATGTTACTCATCAAGATACTTCTTGTAGAAGATCTTGGAGTAGCAGAAACTATGCGACAGGACAAAAGAGACGGAAAAAATGGAGAGGACGTGTCGAAGAACAAGAGTATTCCACATCATCCTTTTCTCTGCCTGGGATTCCTACCCATGAAATTTCTCATGGGCCAATTGGTTATTTGGAGGATACCATCCAAGACGATCGAGTAAGTTTGATTTTGTTTTTTCCTTGGATGTGGAGTATTAACAGACTGACTATATCCTTTGCTTATTTAGGTACCAAAACATTTATCTGAAAGCATGAAAAGTGTAGAGAATAAATATGATATAATTTTAGAGATGAGGGAGCTGACTTACAAGGGGATGACTGCAAAAGTTGTCAAAGAAATAAATGCGATAGATCCAGACTTCTTCATCCAAAATCCTAATCTTCTTTTCCAGCTAAAACAGGTAACTATCCTATATTGTTATGTTTGATAAACTGTCGTTTGCCTATTTTCTTCAAAATATTGGGAGTCATTCTAATCTATGCAAATGCTTTCAGTTTGAGTTTCTTTCTCTAGTCAATAGTGGTGATCAAGAAAAGGCTCTTATGGTGGCACGCACTCATTTAGCCCCTTTAGCTTCAAAAAATGAAGATCTGTTGAAGCCTTTGAAAGAGACATTAACATGTCTGCTTAAACCATGTGAAGATGTTCTTATAAAAGCAGTACCATTACCCATCCTTGCAACCTCGCTGCAGGTGAATTTCTTGTTACTTGCTTTGTGCAAAAGCTAGTTTTTTCATCATTGTGGACTTGTAAATCATGCTTGTAGATTGACCATAATTGGCAGTCCACATTCATTTCACTGGTTGGTTAGCACTAAAAGAGGGAATCAGTTTGACCAAATCATCCTCAAATTTTTAAGTCTCTTCCCAAGTAATAGTCATTAGTTATTTAAAATGTGAGAAATGTTTCAAATATAGAGCCGAGTCAGTTTGTTGTATTCTAGATAAACGTTCATTATTTCCAGAATGTGTAGTTACAATTTTTGTGTTATATAACACCATTTTGCCTTGGGTAGGTGGCAATGGGTTGGAAGCTTGGTATACAAGAACCCCAACTTATGAAAATAGTGAGAGCAACACTTCATACACATAGCGAATGGTTTAAGCTTCAGATGTGCAAAGACAGATTTGAGCAATTCCTGAAGATAGATCAACTGAAAGAAATTGAGCACCGATTTCTCAGTCATTCTGCAGCCAAGGCATCTACAGATGATACAAATGGATCTTCCCAAATGTCTATATATTCTAATAGCAAAATTCAGGAAGATGGTAGTAGCCCTCAAGTATCACCTGGTGAAAATGTTTGTGATGAAAATGCCATTCTTAAAGTTATGGTAAGTCCTATTCTGGAATTACCAGACTTCTTTTCTTGCATTGCAAGTACACAATTTAATAGGATACTTTGCATCCATTTTGCAACTTGTCTATTTTCTCAGTTCCTATCATCCTACACTCATCGACAGAGTGAACGTAGTCCATTTAAAACCTCCCTTTCAAAGTGGTGGTGTCTCATTAAGTTGTTCCCATGAAGGTGTCTAGTTGGCTAAAGGGTAGCAGCTTTGCTACAGTAGGGCAAGGGGTCAATTCCTAGCAGGCACATGCCTCCGGGAAAAAAAAGCTCCTCCTACCCTCTAGCGACTTGGCGGTCGGTTATAAGTTGACTATGTGATTTATCTCCCTTTATATATAACCTGGGGGAGGGCTGTAAGGGGCACATGGGGCGAGCGTAATCACCTTTTGCTATAATGTTGTGTCATTAAGCTTATGGTTATATTAATCACTATTTGCCAGACATATGATGCTTCGAGTTTCAAGCTGGTTATCAATATAAAAGCTCTGGAATTTGTTTCTTCATTAAATTCATAGAATTCTGCTGTTGGAAATAAATATTCAAACACATCGAATGCACAAACTTTTGTCATTCTTTCAACCTGAGTAATGATGTTCATGTAATTATTTATGTAGCTTGTAATGTGTCACATGAAAAATTAAATGCCTATAATCATGCAGGTGAAGTTATTTAATTGAGCTGTCTGAAATAAAGATAATATTCTACATCATTCTACTGAAATTATTCGATGCCACAATTTTCTGGTCCACTGTTCTAGTGTGTTTAATTAGCTAAGCTTGTTTTATGCTTTTATGCTTTGAGCCCAGGAATCTATTTCATTAAAGGTATAGAAGGGCATATTAAACCATAAAGTTCTTATTCCAAAAGGATATGACTTCACCTGTCATCTTCCAAACAAAACATATAACTTCTTAAGACAAAAAAAATAAGAGCATGGATTTTCCTCTAAAGAAAGATTGTTTGTAGTTGTATTTTGTTGTTTTTGGGTGCATCTTGGTTTATGTGTTGCTGCTGTTTACCAAAATGTGGCAATGGCATGGCCATGCCATGTTTAACATAAAGAAATTGTTACATCTCTCTGAACAAATCAACAATGACTCAAAAACATTATGTTCTGCTTTTATTCCCTTTGAAAAGAATCCTAATTCTATTCTGTGAAAGCTTTTCTCATTCTTACTGAGTTTACAGGTCACTTTGATACAATCTCTTGATGTCTGCAGGAATTCCTGGCTTTGCCCCGGGCAGATGCAATTCATCTCCTAATGCAGTACAATGGGAATGCCGATACCGTCATTCAACATATTTTTTCCTAGATCTGTTGTGTAAATTCTAATCTTTTACTTCTGAACTTTTTATTTGTGTATTATATTATTGAATTGGTCTACAGCTTTAATAAACTTGTGATACATGCTTAAATGTGATTTCTACTGGTGTGCTCTGGAGCTGATGTGCTGTATGTTTGCATTAGGGGGCTACTAAAGAATAATTCAGCTCCAACTATTTGCCCAAACTCCTTGAACATTGAGGTAAACTTCATGAACCAATTTTAAGATATTTAATGTTTGATAATTGAGACATTGTTAGGCAAGAAGTTGAAATCTTTGTACCAGCTCTATATGTATCTAAGTCAATTCAAAAAATATTTGATTCTAATTCAAAATTATTAAATTTGAACCAAACATAAACATATTTGATAATTTTACTATTCAACCTAGAATATTTTATTTAATTATTCACGAGTGACTCGAGAACTAAATTTTATTTATTTTTATCAAATTTAAAATTGAATATGTTCAAATTAAGAAAATTAAAAATATATTTTATAATTTTTTTTAAACTAAACTTGAATATCAATACTTTACTATATAAACTTAAATTCGATTCAATTCCACCTCTACTCATGACTATTATTATACTATAAAAATTGAGCTTAGTGAAGAGGTCTTTAAGAACAAAGATATGATAGGTAAAGGTTTGATATATCATTGAACAACATCAAGTTTCCTTAACATGTGAACAAAAAACAAATTGAGCACCTAATGTTGTTGTGCTTAAAACAGTTATAAATAACATGTCCAGTCCATCCAAACAAAATTCATGTCTTTAATCAATAACATGGAGTTGATGCTTATGCTCGAATTAACTTCCTCACATGGCGTTTCGTCGCCTTCAACAAGAAGCAGCATTGAATTTATTGGATCAGCTGATGAAGAACAAAAATTACGTGGAAGACAACTTATTATCATGGAGCTACCCCTCCCCTTCCAAAATGTTCTGCTTTCTGTGATTCAAATCCAAAAATCGTTAGGATCCAACTAGGGACAAACCTTTCAATCTTGACTTCGATCGGTATAAATGATATAAATTATCAACGAGGAATTCAACTTGAGAGTTCTTATATTCTTTTGGCTTTCGGAGAGATGACACTCAGTCCTCCCATGTATGGTCTCAGTGGCTCCGGAATCACCACAGACCCATCCTCTTCCTGAAAGTTTTCCAGCAGACACACAATCATGCGAGGAATGGCACAAGCCGTTGCGTTCAGGGTGTGCACAAATTGTGTTGTCGTCTGGTTGCCGCTCTTGCCTTTCTTCAAACTTGTCGGTGCATCAGATGGACGGAAGCGGATCCCCAACCTCCGACTTTGGTAATCTGTGCAGTTTGATGCGCTCGATATCTGTTAACATACATGACTATAGTAGTTGAATAGAAGCATTAAAGCTACTGGGATGCATTTTACACAGAAAAGAACCTACATTAACTCAGTGCTAGAACCAGAATAAAAAACTTGTTTGACTTCAGCTTTAGTTGCATATACCAACATATGAGAAATTTTAGAAAACGCATCTGCATACCTCACCAAACCGACCTAATCCTGGCATCCATGCTTCCACATCAAACTTGCGATATGCCGGTGCACCGAGGTCACTAGTTGCCATATCCAGGGTCCTGGAGTAGATTCCCGTGAGCATTATAATCAAATCCTAGTAGAAAACACTATATATCCTTAAATAACAGAAAATATTAGCAAGTACTTGAAATGAAGTCCAAGAGAACTGAAAAGGTCTTCCTCGATGGCAATGAGTTCTTCATGGTATACGTTGCTATCCTCTGGACGACAGAATATAAACATCTCAACTTTACTGAACTGGTGAACTCTGTAAAGGCCTCTGCTCAAGAATAGCACCATTTAGCATGAAAAAGAACATTCACATACTATTTTAAAGCATGGTATAGCATACTGTCATATATGCTAGTGTGCTAGAGTCGATGGTAATATCAGAGTTATGTATGTTTATAATCCCAGATACGTATCATTAGGTTTAGGTGTTATGATGGAGTCTTTAATATAATATGTGAGTATAAACATTCTCTTTAAGTAGTCTCTACTTCAATAACTCTTAGTTGTCACTATCACAGAAGTGGCCAACATAAGGGTGTGGATGAAATGCAACATCATCAGCGGTATTGTGATACTCTCCAAAATAGCCAACACCCTTGCGTACGGTGGAGTAATAGATTTGTGGAGAAAACATACGCATTGCAAAGCACTTCCTTTCCTCCTTTTGCCTCAAGTTGAAATATTTTCTATCTATTATCTTTTGACTACATGATCTTAAACGATATTAGTTATTTTGTCACTTCAAACATCTTTGTCTCATCACATCTTTTCTTTTCCCCCATTGCTGCTCCTTCCCTCAATTCTTCCTCCTGCTAATTGATGCTGACTGACACCACCTTGGTACACTGTCAGCCCTGCAAACTATTGGGTCCTGCATCTATCAATCATCGAGCATCTCAACCGATCCACCAGTGTTTCCTTCGTTAACTTCAGCAAACGTTTAGTCATTTCTCTTTATGGAACTTTTTCTATTTGTGTAACAAGCTAGATGTGGATAAATATGAGTCAATAGGCATATAGGTCTTATATATGTATGTATATATGTTTAATCCCGCGTAGGATTATGTCGGGATGTGTTATATAAGGATTAAATAACATAATTATGTCCTATATACATGAGTGCAACTGTTCTACCTTAATATAGCTATATATGCAGTTACAAACACACATTGAAAACATGGATTCTATGAGACAACTAGCTGAATGGAACCATGAAAAACAAGATAGTCATTAACCCAGTCCTTTTTCCAACCACGATTCAGATGATGGCTAAGCTCATTCGCCTTTGCCATATTATCTTTAGAGATAACAAAGAAGAAGCTAGGAGAAGAGAGAACAAAAAAGGTACTGCTTTAGAAAAGTGTTATTAAATACATTGGTTAGAGTTCAAAATTTAATTATATTTATCAAGGGCAAAAATAACCATATATCAACTGACCTTGAAGCGGTGCCTGCAGCGCCAGCTTCAGTGCGGAAACAATGTGAGTATGCCACATACTTCAAGGGCAAATCTGCTTCAAGAAGAATTGAATCCATATGAATGCCTCCAACAGGAATTTCTGCTGTTCCAATGAGACAATGGTCACTGTTTTCAATAGAATATACCTGTTAAGAAAATAAGAACCAAGAGTTTCATCCATTTTATATCTGAAAAGACAAAAAATAGTCAGTCAGGTTTCTAAATTATGTTATAAAATAAAAGACATGTTGCAAGATGAAAATCTAAAACTCTCACTTGCGGGCAGAGTGTAAAATCACAGTTTACAACAAGCCACATACAGCATGCAAATGAACAAGCATAGTCTCCACGAGCTATGAAGTGGAAAAACTATGTTGCAACTTCATTGTTGCACAGAAATATTCTACCATTTTAAAAAAAAAATCTAATATGGTGTGATACATATTCATCGTCAATAGAAAATATAATACTGAGGAAAAAATTCTAATATGGCGCAAGTTGAAGTCATTTTTCTCCACTTATTTGGAAGTGTCATTCGTTCTATCAATAGATTCATCTCCACCCTCCACCCCCACCCTAGTCCAAGTAGGTTGATCGGCCGAGCAAGTTGGTTAGGTCATCAGGTCGTACAATCAGGTTGATTCAGTTAGGCGACTCAATTCAGTAAGTTTGATCGGGAGGGTTGTAATTAAAGTATAGCACGACTTGCTGGAAGTTGTGGTCTCGGCAGAATCAACGATCGTTTGATGGATGCTTCCAATAAACTCTGTACACTTCGGCCATCTCATTGACCAGCCGGGCATTATACAGATTGCAGGTTCAAGCAATTGGCACCATAAAACTCAACATTGATGTATCTGTTATAGAACTCTTTGGCTCAGCTGGCCTACAAGATTTCTTAGTGATAGCAAAGGCTCTTGGCTGGATAGTTTCATGTATGTCCTAACATCAATCTTCCCACTTGATGCAAAACTCCAAAGTAACAAGATTGAACTTGAGGTAAACATAAACATCAACATCCTGCGGATTGAATCTGCTGCAAAGTTAGCTAACGCTACCTCAATTGTTACCTGGAATGTCCCATCTCTTGTGCAAG
>JBBPFQ011050005.1:0-10429 GCA_037974815.1 Kaempferia elegans | reverse complement strand
TAATTACAATTAAATTATGACTTTAATCCTTTCGCAATTAGGATGTATAAATAAGGATCTAGTATCTTAGCCACCTCTCTGTTTCCCTGATGCTTATAGTTCTGCTTCCCCACTTCCATCTCGGTCGTGGGGATGATCAGAGGTCGGCCGCTTGAGGCCGTCGGAAGTTAGAGGGTAGTCGGGCAGCCGATTGTTGGGGGCAGTCTTCAGGCGGTTTCCGACTGTCTGCTCCGATTCAAACTATAACCTAAATAAGCAGATGAATTCATTTATTGATCACAAGTAATTACGGTTGAATTACGATCTCAATCAGGTCGCAATTAGGGTGTAAAACGTACCTGTGGACAACCTCTCCGTTTCCCTGGTGCTTCTAGTTCTGCTTCCCCACTTCCGTCTCGGTCGTCGTCTTCATCGCCACTAAATGGAGCAGAGCCTGATCGACGACGACGACGACGACGACTGGAGTTTCATAACCGACTCCTTCGCGGCCGCTGCCGCTGCCGCTGCCGCTGCCGCCGAAGTAAGGCCCGCTCCTCAGCCTCTACCTTCCCAGCGGCAACCCACCCTCGGCAGCGATTTTGCTGACGACCACCCGAATCCCTTCGCCCGCCTAACCCTAGGTGATCCCCCTTCCACCGCTAACCCCTCGCACTCCAACCCCTGCGCCGATCTTCCTGCTGCTGATGGAGCCGCATCTACATCCATCTCCGACCGCGGCGCCGCTCGCCCCTCTCCATCGGCTTCCTCATCCTCGGATCGTTTACCAGAATCCACCGGCATGGCTGTCCAATGGAGAAGGCCGCCGTCGATCGAATTGAGGCCCCACCCCCTCCGGGAGACTCAAGTAGGATGCTTCATCCGGACGATCGCTGGCTCGGGTTCGCATCTCTGGGCTGGGCTGGAGAATGGCGTTCGAGTCTGGAACGTTTCTGATGCGTTTGAAGGGTTTGGACGCCGGGGTTTTGGTACTTGGAAGCCGAAGAGGGGTGATGAGGAGAGTGCGCCGTTCGAGGAATCTTGTTTTACGTCGCCGACGATCTGCTTGGTGGTTGATCCAAGTAGTGGGCTTGTGTTCAGTGGTCACAAGGACGGGAGGATTCGCATTTGGAGAATGGAGGAGTCCGAGCCAGAGGCGAGGAAACTGGGAACGGAGAATGGGGGAGATATAGCATATTCTCTCTCGTGGCAGGCTCATCGATCACCTGTTCTCTCAATGACCATTACTTCACACGGTTATTTTTGTTCACAAATCTCTCCTTTTTTTTTGTCATGTTTTATTTATGTTTGACATGCGTTATCGTCTTTGGTTAAGAATAATGAGGATCACGTTGAATACTTTTTAGTGCCACAGCTACAAGGTTAGATATGATAATCATTGGTTAAAGAAGCCTCTCTTCTATGCTACTAGAGTACTAGATTATGGCATATTAAACTATCAATTCATCCAATTTGCCTAACTCTACAATTCTATACGTGAAGTTTTTCTTTTTTCTTTTGATTTCTGTTATCAATAATTCATCCTTGGTAAAATAGTCTATATCTGATTAGTACGATTTACGCCCTTACGAATTCCAGGTGAACTATGGTCTGGTTCTGAAGGTGGAGTTATAATAGCTTGGTCTTGGAAAATCATATCTAAAGCTTTCTCTCTGAGTAAGGAAGACAGACAAAGGGCGTCAGATTTAGTTGAAAGATCCTTTGTTGATCTCAGGAGCTTGGCTACTGTTGGAGGAATGTGTTTGTTGCCTACAGCAGATATTAAATGTCTGTTGTCTGATAATTTATACTCAAAAGTGTGGAGCTCCAGCAGTCTCTCATTTGCTCTTTGGTATCATTTCAATATATATATATTTACCACTTTACTGATCTGCGTATATGTTTTTGTGTCTATTCACAAACACAAGTAATTGATCAATGGTTATCCTTTTTTCTTCATCCTATTCTTGTCCACTTTCATAGGGATTCTAGTACAAAGGAGCTTCTAAAAGTCTTCAACATAGATGGTCAGGTTGAGACTAGATTTGACACGTTGCAAGTCCAAAATTCATGTGAAGAGGGTGGTGATATGAGGATTAACTTGTCCTCTACTTCAAAGAAGGCTATTAATTTCTTCCAGCGATCACGACATGTACTGTTGGAAGCTGCTGGTGCTGTAAGGAAAGCTGCAGCCAAAAGTGCATTCGGTGATGATTATCGCAGAACAGAAGCGCTAATTATAACTGTCAATGGAATGATCTGGTCTGGATGTGCAAATGGTTTGCTCATTCAGTGGGATAGGTACGGTCATCGGTTGCAGGAAGTTCAACATCATTCATCTTACATTCTATGTCTCTGTACATTTGGGACAAGATTGTGGATTGGCTATATGGATGGCACTATCCAGGTCATTGACACTGAGGGAAAGTTGCTTGGTGGATGGATTGCTCATAGAAACCCAATAATAGGGATGGTTGCTGTGGGTTCTTATCTCTTTACATTAGCTAACCACGGTGGGATTCGTGGTTGGCACATGTCATCTCCAGGACCTCTTGATAGTGTATTTCAATCTAAGCTATCTCACATAAATAGTTTATCTACAAGAGTAGAGAACTTTGGAATTTTGGTGGGAAGTTGGAATGTTGGACAAGAAAGAGCAAATACTGATTCACTTATGAGTTGGCTTGGTAATGCAACTCCTCAGGTTGGACTTGTTGTTGTTGGTTTGCAAGAGGTGGAAATGGGTGCTGGTTTTCTTGCAATGGCTGCTGCAAAAGAAACTGTAAGAGGCACCTTTATTATTAGGGCACTTATTAATCTATAGTTCTCCTATTATGATTTCAAATGCTTATTCACAATTTGATCATGAAATGAGCAAAGCTAAAATACCATCATACATCCCTAGAATTTTCAACTCAATTATATGTCAGAGGTATTAGATTAATAGGTTAGTACTTTTAGATTTAGGATTTTATCATGAGTCTGAAATACGTATGCTACAATAATCTCATAATACACGAGCCACAATATTTCATATTCCCAAATTCTACATGGTATAAGGGCCCTCTTTTTGAGTTTGGATTTTTTTTAAAAGAGGCATCCCTTTAAGGGGATGTTAACATTTTTTTAATCTTTTGTTTCGCTCTTCTTTGGCTTCTTGTTAGAAATAATAGGTTTAATGACCAAATATTCAAAAAAAAATAAAATATTAACTTAGCAAGTAGTATATTTTAGGAGGATTGTTTATTTACCTGTGTATAAATACATTGATTGTAAATCCTTTTGAAGAATACATGATAACAAGTTTTCCGCTCAATTTGGTATCAAGGTCTATCTAGTTTGTTCCTCGTTTTCCTACAGAGTGCCACCACTTCTTCACACATTCTAAAATGTTTAAGCCCAACTCAGTAGGCTTAAATAATTGTAAACTTTGTTTATCCAATTTTGTATTAATAATCCTTTACTGACTCAAAACTGATATGTTTCACATCCTATTTGAATCTGTTAATATCATTTTGAAAATATAAATATTTCTAAGCAATTAACTTCTGTTCTAGGTAGGACTTGAGGGTAGTGCTAATGGGCAATGGTGGCTGGAAGCAATTGGGAAAATCTTAGATGAAGGAGCTCCTTTTGAGCTTATTGGCTCAAGGCAGCTTGCTGGGTTACTTATTGCTGTATGGTAAGCTAGTTTTTTCCAGCATGCGCATTTATGATTTACTTTTACCTTTTCTTGTTAAGTCTAATCTTTGTGTTCAATTTCAATCATAATTCTAAATCTCAGCCTGAGCCAAATATTTCAATTGAAAATTCAAAGGGTACCAGATGCTAAAAAGTGGGCTTATTTAACTGAGCCGGTCAGACTAAGTTGTCTGGTTCACTTCATTTGACTGAAGTGGAATTAACCTTAGGTGATTTGACTGAGTTGGTCAAACCAATTTGAGCTAAATTGATCCAATTGGGTTTTCAATTTTTTTTTTCCAGATTTTTGAGCATTTTGAATTTATGTAATAAGATCATGTAATGTCTATATTTAAATATTATGAAATAACACATGGTTCCGTCAATTGAATTTACCCTCTGACCTATAACCTAGTGACTTAGAGCTTGATCGGATCTGTCAGGCATCTGAAACCCTTAGTTGAACATATGCATCCTCATTGACCATGCACACAATTTTAGAAGACTATGGTGTGGCACCTGAATTCATACTACATTGTATACTTGAGTCTGTAAAAAGACCTAGATTCAGTTCTCATAATTATGGTAACTGGGTTCTGTACTCTTGTATTGTAGATATGGTTGCATGCAACTTGCAAGTAATTCTAAACAGAGATTGTTTGTTATAATTGTCTGCATATAATTATGTAGTAAACATTTTCCTTTTTCTTAGGGCTAGAAAGAATCTTAGGCCATATATTGGTGATGTTGATGTAGCAGCTGTGCCATGTGGATTTGGCCGTGCAATTGGGAACAAGGTACTTATGGGAATAATCATACTTCTTATGTTTTTAAATAATATTGTTTCTGTGATGGAATTGTGCATTCATTCACTTTGTTTGAAGGAACTTATATGCTGTGCGTTGCAGAATTGTAATTGATAATACCTAAAAGAATATTGCCATGAGTTTGGGGATAACCTCTGTTAAGCAAACTTCTTAACTTTTTAATGAATTATTTGTATCGAAAAAAATACAAAGTGTATATGATGTGTGCCCATTTTACTGGAAAAGAAGAATTAAGTGTATAACATTCTGAACTAAAGTATTAGTTGAGAAGAATGAAATATTGTATTGTTTGCCTTATTTATAAGGAACTATTACAACATACATATAGGATGTAAATTTAACACCTTGTGGTGGGAATAAACCTATTCAACATGTGATTAATTGATAATCTAACAATAATGAAGTTCCTTGATGAGAATTTCTGAGTAGAAGATTCTTTCTCTATTCCAACTTCCAGTTCTTTTTGGCTTAAAATCTTATCTTGTTATGCTTATTACTGGATTATCTATTTCCTAAATTTTCTA
This sequence comes from Kaempferia elegans, assembly GCA_037974815.1. Taxonomy (NCBI): domain Eukaryota; kingdom Viridiplantae; phylum Streptophyta; class Magnoliopsida; order Zingiberales; family Zingiberaceae; genus Kaempferia; species Kaempferia elegans. Next base: position 5,421 of record JBBPFQ011050005.1, on the reverse strand, counting down.
TAATTGATTTGGTTTTTATTTTTTATGTTCTCTATTCCAAGTTGCAGTTTCTCCAGCTCCTTTTGTTGGAAATGTAATATCCTGATCACAATTGCCCGATCTTGTAGTTATTATACAACAACAACAATCAAGCCTTATCCCACTAGGTGGGGTTGGCTACTTGTAGTTACTATCTATTTTATAAATTTTCTTCTGTTGTAACCGAACTTGTTTCATCTTTTGTGTCCGCTGATCATAAATGTCCTGAATGGCTCTCTTAATGTGTGAGCTCTTGTTGTCTTATGTTTATTGGTTGACTGTCATTGCTGCAAGAGTACAACTAGATGAAGGCAATTTTTGAAAATCCAAGAGCTTTTATTTTTGTTGAATTCTGTATCATTTCTGCTTTGGCGTGTTATCCAAGAGTAATCACATATTAAGATGATACGAATCCTTGTTATGTTCTAGTACCGTCAAGGGTTTTTTGGGTTTGCCTTACTATTAATTGAATACGAGTTTAGTTGGGTACCACAAAGTAGGTTCTACTTCCATGTATAACTGTACATTTGCTCTTTCAATTTAACCTTATCATCTTTTTCTAAATAATTTATCATGACCTAATCTGTCTCATACATGTAGTTAAGCTTTTGGATGTTGTTTTAAATTTGTAGTAAATTTTTCTCATACAAGTAAATAAGCTTTTAGATACCGTATAAAATTTGTATCAATCATTAAGGTGGCTTTGCCTCAACATTTAGATACAGGGTGGAGGATTATAGTATAATTTCTTGACCTATTAGGTATTTTGTGTCTTTGATTCTCTTGGATCTAATAAAACCTTTTTTTTTTACTGTTCCTGTGGTCTTTTTGATTCAAAATAAATCCTTGGCTGGAATCTTCTTAAATCCCAAAGTTTAGGTGCATTTGTAAATTGTTTGATGACAGGGAGCTGTAGCTCTGAGGATGAGAATTTATGATAACAAAATATGCTTTATTAATTGTCATTTTGCTGCACATTTGGAGGCAGTGAACCGACGGAATGCTGATTTTGATCATGTTTTCCGAACAATGACTTTCAGCCGCATTTCAAGTGGACTTAATGCCGCAACTGGTTTGTCTATATTTTCTAGTTACAGTTTGGATAGCACAATACTTTTTATGGTGTAGCAGTTGGAGTTGCATGCTTCTGGATAGCTACATCTTCATTTTTGCAATTTATATCCTTGCAGGTGGTGCTTCTGCTGTTCTTATGCAACATGGAGTAAATGTATATAATGTCTTCCTTTTCATAATTTTTTTTTGTAAAGCGGTACTATATATAATAAGCTATAACCTTTGTATCGCAGATCAATTATGGTAGAACACCAGAGTTATCAGAAGCCAATATGGTTGTATTTCTGGGTGATTTCAACTATAGGCTTGAAGGCATTACATATGAAGAAGCAGTGTATTTGATCTCTCAAAGGCGCTTTGACTTACTCTTGGCAAATGATCAGCTCCAAGTGGAAATGAAGGCAGGAAGAGTTTTTCAGGGATTTCAGGAAGGGAAAATCAAGTTCCCTCCAACGTATAAATTTGAAAAAGACCAATCAGAACTATCAGGTAGAAATGCAAAATTGTTTCTATGGGTAAAGATGTGCTTAATATTCAATAAAAATGTTTGTTATGAATGAAGAGAAAAATAATCGTTCGAGTAGTTAACTAAATTATCTAGGTAATTGTTGCCTGAATCTTGTGATGTACCCCATTAGCATAAATAATAAAGGTTAATTGTTCATTTTTATTTTTTTGCAGGATATGACTTAAGTGAAAAGAAGCGTATTCCTGCTTGGTGTGACAGGATACTGTTTCGTGATAGTCATAATTCGGAGACTGATTGCTCATTAGCTTGCCCTGTAGTCTCTTCTATTCTTGTGTAAGTTTCTTTTCCAAAATTACTCTAGAGTAAGTTCAGGTAATTACAATTCCACCTAACATCTCAATATCTCAGGTACGATTCCTGCATGGATGTGATGGGAAGCGACCACAAACCTGTGAAAGGCATATTTACTCTTAGTGTTGCACACGTAGATGAAATAACCAGGAGGCAAAAGTTTGGAGAAATACTTGCTTCCAGTAGCTTGAAAGAAGAATATGAAAATATTCCCGAAACTAGTTTTAGCAGCAACGACATTACTCTGCAAGGTTATGACATAACTCTTTTGAGAGTCACTAATAAATGCAGAAGAAACATAGCCATATTTCAATTACGTGTCCAAACTCAGGCAAGTCTCAAGGAGAGTGAACAAATTTCTGGGCTTTATTCAAGATGTTCTTTCGGTTTTCCTGATTGGCTAGAGGTTAGTTATTTTTTCTTGTATGCAGTTGAGCGTACTTCCTGATTGGTAGACTTCTCGGATATAATCTGTCTAGTCATATTTGTGGTCACCATGTTTAATATTAGAATATTGATAATATCTATGTACTTAGGAATTTTATATTAACACAAATGGAAAATATTAGAAGAGAACATTAACTTAGATTCATTGAGAAACACAAAGCATATGCCATTTGGCAGTTTTGCTGTTGTATTATTTGGGGAAAATGAGAGAATATTGTATTATTATTATTATTATTAATGTGTAGAATCGCAACTAGTGTTTGTAATCCTTAAACCTGATTAAGTCTACCTATTGAGATAAGGTATATCTTTCCTTTAATTATCTAACAACTAGGTTAGGCCCAGTCTGCATTATGGCTGTTTCTAAATGGAAGTGTCTTAGTTTCTCCTTCCACCAAAAATAAGGATTGTAAACCTCCACGGGTGTGGTGCAATGGTAAAACACTTAGTGTAACAAATAAAAGGACCGGAGTTTGAATCCCAGTAGGGTGGAATATTCTGGAGGTCCCTCTAAATGTGCATAAGCTGTTCTCCGGATTTATCCGATAGGCAAACCAGGGGGGAGACAGTTTACCTTTAGGATTAGCAGGGCAAAGTTTGGACATCTGGATTGTACTTTATGAACTCTGGTTACACTACTAGCCAGGGTTTGGAGTGGATTTGATACATAGTTCATCCATTGCAGAAGCCCCATAGAACTATGGCAATGCTGAGGAAGGCTTAAGGAGGTTATATTAGGACCTGACATTATCCAGTGGATTATCAGAAAGAAGGATTGTACTTTATGAACTCTGGTTACACTACTGGCTAGGGTTTGGAGTGGATTTGATACATAGTTCATCCATTGCAGAAGCCCCATAGAACTATGACAATGCTGAGGAAGGCTTAAGGAGGTTATATTAGGACCTGACATTATCCAGTTCAGATATACTAGTGAATTCCCGATGACTACCACAATAATCCTGATGAGTACCACAATAATCTGTCTGGTTACCCTTTCGATTAAGATACAATATCTGACCTATTCACTGTGCATCATTCACTGCCACCGCCGATTTGAGATACCGGAAGAGTACCACAATAATCTGTCTGGTCACCCTTGTCCACTACTGCTCACCATTGGTGATAACACTAGTGTCGTCGAGTATATGTTAGCAATATAACTCGACTCCACTGAGGTTAACTGAGCTACAGCCTAAAATGAAGATATTTGTAATTCGTTTATACTGTTGGTGTTCTTTTTACCTTTGAAAGCTAATTTTGTAATATTTATTTTAGCTCGAGTAGGTTTTTTCGATATGTGTTCCAGATTGGTATTTTTGTTTGAGATTGCTTTCAAAATGTTAGTGCTTCTTATGTTTTTTTCTAGGTCAATCCCAAAAGCGGTACGATCAAACCTGGCCAAATTGTGGAATTATCCATGCAGTACAAGGACACTGATATTCTCTCCAAGTTAGATGAGAAAACTCACAGAATGCAGCAAAACTGGCAGGATGAGGATTCTAGGGACAAAGTAGCAACATTGAGAGTGGACATCTCAAGCAACTACTCAACTGAGGTAAAAAGTTTTTCGATCTGCATACGTCGTCGTCCGTCGTCCATGAGCACACGTAATGGATCTAGAGGTGTATCAACATGGACTTCCCAAAATTTTATTTGAAAGGCAGGCTTCTTCCATGTGTTTTCAATCCTAAGACTACATATCTGAAGCCACATTCACATCTTCTCGACTTGATTTTTTGTTCGCGAAGACATGTACAGCAAGCCATCGTCATACTCCGAGTACCAGCAATTCTACTAGCAAGAAATTCTTGATAAGGTACTAATTTGTGTGTGTGTGTTTTTTTATTCCTGTAGATGCAATGCAAATTCCATTGATTACTTGCATCGCATCCATTAAGGTTTTTCATACATTAAAGATGATTACTGTAGTAGAGATCGAACAAAATATCTGTGTTTCATGCCTGTTTTCCGTATGTAATATTGATCATAAATTGGTTTTGAATGTTTCAATATCCAAACGTGAACTAGTAGGACTGTTTTATGGAGTATTTTCTTACCAAACGGTCCAAGCTTCTGTGATATGGTTGCTCATCTACATAATAGAATGTTATCCATTAATTAAGCTCGCATAATTAGGGCCTTAAATTAATTGAACGAGCAAGTTTAATGTTAGGCTTGTAAAAATTTATTTATATTAGTTCAACACATATAATATCAATTAAATGAATATATTTGAATAACTGGTTAAACTAAATGAATAAATTTAAACATATATTTTTAGTTTGTTAATGTTCGTAAGCAAAGGGTACACTAGGTAAATTCTCCTGTAATTTACTTGTCTAATTGGGGGTTGGCAATATTGGGCCATTTTCCACGGGTTAGCCCCTATTTATTTTAATAGATATTAGAGTTAATTTTCATGAGGAATAAATATTTTCATAATTTATCTGTTTGTATCTCACCATGAGAATACTAAATTGTTTAAAATTAGTGATATCTCCAAGAAATCATTTGTATTAATGAAACTTTTATTAACATATTAAATAAAATAAAAAAACTTTTAAAATAAATAAATAAATAAATTTATATTATCAAACTTAATAACCAACAAAACAAATTTAAAACATACAAATTTTAATAACTTAATTTATTTAAATTCAATTTAATTGCCATACATTCACTACCTTAAAATTTACCTCAATTTAACTTATTTACATACCTACCCCTATTATATTTTTAATTAAAGATTTATATTGAATCCTTTTACTCTTCACTTTGTTCAAATTTATAGAGCATTGATAAATTTGAGAGCCATTTTGAAAGAAAAAAACTTTGCAAATTTCAGTTTAAAACTTGTTCCTACCTTCGCATTTGGATCACAGCTTTAAACACAATTCTAACAAAAAAAAAATTATTGAAAAATAAAATTAAACAAACCCTGTTTTTAACAAAAATTCATTGAAATTATAGGCATTTAAATAGCACACAGACACGCATCAAAACTTCTAAATTAAACTTCAGTCTTCAACAACTTAGTAAAGATAAATGAGAGAGAGCAA
>JBBPFQ011049898.1:0-10429 GCA_037974815.1 Kaempferia elegans | reverse complement strand
TTCTCTATTGACAACTTCATCGTCTTCTTCATTTTCTTCTTCATCGAATACTAACTTGAGCGTCGGAGGACCAAACAAGAGGACACCTCTCCTTGTTTGGTCGCTAACGTTTTCTGTAAAGTTTTATGTGGACAGGAAACAGTTCATCACCATGCCAATAATCTCTGAATCCAAGTAAGCAACGCTTTTTCCGATGTCTACCTTCTCACTCATAGCCAAGAACATATAAAATTTTAGATTTAGAAACGGTGCGTTAAGCATTTTAAATTTATCCAGATCATCTATAATATAAAAAAAAACTTTTATAAAATAAGATCAATTAGCCGACGGATTCGAAATGTTCAGATACGGTTCCAACTTCTCTTTTAGTTTTTTAAAATTGCTCAATAATTCGGTGAACGAGTACAATAATTCAAAAAATAACACATCAACGTCGAGCTCACAGCTTCTCCCCTGTCAGATTTATAGGGAGTTATAAAATGAAAAAAATTTTAAAAAAATTTTAATAAGTGTAGAGGTGAAATTTAAGATTTTTAATTCAAAAGTAAATTTGATTTTTTAAATATTTTTTTTCTCTCAGAAGGGGTGTCATTACTAATTATTGATAAAATAATATTATATGAGTACTATTTTAAAAATAATAAAAAAATAAATTATTTTAATTATGATATGGTATATTGGAAATAATAAAAATAATTTATTGAAATATTTAATTATTGAAGTTGTTATAGTAGATTATTTATTTATTTATTGATGTGATATTGATATGATATTTTAAAAACTATAAAAAAATAATTAAAAATTTTATCTATTGGAGATACCCTAACGCTCGTCGTCGGCCATTAAATTAACAGGCGCTCACCTTTTGACTTTGGATCACATTAATTCATTTAATGAAAAAAAACGTGTATTTATTGTGGAGCGTTGGCTCGTTAGAAGAAAGACAATTAAAATTGAGTTGGTTTCTCATCCTCTTTTTTTTTTTAACAACATTAATTAATTAGAGTTTGCTTCGTTAGATCATTGATGAATATAATTTATCTTTTTTTTTTCATTCTAGTCCATGTAATTTAAATATCATATTTTATCCATCATAATTTATAAAATAAAACATTTCATCATCGACCCATTGATAATCGGCTAATTAATTTGACAATTTAATAGAGTATGTGCGACTCATCAACAAAATTATTTGAAAATTGACCCACAAAAATTATATATAGACATCGAATTGATAAGGGTTGGACCATTGTAATTGATACTTGTATATATATGAGTATTTATTATAATATATTTTGTGATTAATTTTTAGTTGATATGAAAATATTTCATTGGACATCTCTCTTATATATAAGAGCCACTGTGCATGTGTCTCTCGTAATTTATTCTTTTTTAAAATGTGTAAAATTGCAATGGAAGTACTGCACTTATTATAATGGCGGTAAAAAGTGATGCGCTCTTTCAGCGTTCTGGCTGATCTAATCCCATCCAACACGAAAGAAATAAATTATGGGAGACTATTAGCGATTAGGATAGGGATCAGTATATACCGGAAATTTTTTACTCGACTTTGAACCATGTTGCTCGACTTGAAAACGGATCCGATTGGTTGGATGAGAGGGACTCGACCATGCATGTGAACAAGTCATATATGAAATTAGTTTAATAGATATATAGAAGTTAAAAACAGTTGATTTAAAAAATGTATTTAGTTTAAATTTTGATTAATCTGTACCATTATTGAAGAATGGAAATCTTTACTGTAAAATTTATGAGACGTTTATAAAATTTGATCTATTATAGATGCGAAGTTAATTTGAGAAATTTTAATTTTTTTTTTTAAATGAATGTAATATATATAAAACCATGCAACTCGAATTAAGTAGACCCTAATAAAATTTATTTAAAGCTCTAGATGTTTTTATAAATTTTTATATTATTAATATAGTATATTGAGTTCATAAAAAAATAATTTAGAATATAAAAAATTAATTAATCAGGGTAGATAACATGAAACACGACTGATTCATAAAAATTTTCCATTAGATATCATCTACCAAATAGATCAAGAAAATATCATTTTAAAAAAATTCTCAATAATAACAGTATTATCCTCATTTAAATTAACGGCACCCAGAAAAGACTTTTATGTCTAATTTTAGAAAAATAATGAAAAAATGGTGACTCATTGTAAAATAACATTTATCGGTGAAAGTCAAATTTTAAAAAATAATTAATTAATTAATAATAATAATTTTTAAATTAGTTGAATAGTCATTGTTGTTTAAATATGCAGCAAGGAACGAAGCCCGTCTCGGTTGTGGAACCACAGAGGACGGAGGCGGTCCCTGATCTCGTGGAGATCAGTAGCGGCGCGAGGTCGATCGATTGGGATTAAATCGATTTGGTAAGAGGTCGAAATCTCCGTTTTCTTCATTTCTAATCTCATTCCATCGCTCTCGTTTTATGTGGATCGGTTTTTCGTTCTGGGGTCGGAATGTGTTTTTCGAAGGGGACCAGATTATCTGCTTCCTTCTTCTTGTTCGTTCTGGGGGAATCGGTTTTTTGTTTAGTAGGTTTAGATCGAAGTCCGCGTTGGACACGAACTCGAAGATTCAAATACCGATCTACTCTTTTTTTCTTGAATGCTAGTGTTATTATCAGGATTTAGATCCGAGGCGATGGCACCGCGTGGCGATCCTGAGATCGCTGATTGTATCTGGTATATGAACTTGGGTTTTTTGGCCTAAAATTGCACTGCCACTTTCAGAGATTTTGGGCAAACCCCCCTTTTTTTTTTCCTTTAATGCTTATGAATAAGTTCTCCCTTCAACGGAGCCGTAGGATGGTGGGGAGTAAATTTTGTTCACTGAAACTGTTGGATAGTGAGGGAGCTAGAAAATTATTGAAGTGGGTGCAATTATGCATTTAAGAAAACAAATAGCTTAGACAAATTAATCGAAGCGATTGCGGGGAGGCAAAAACACATCGGATGAATCTTGTAATTTGTAAACACAAGATTTGCCCAAACGATCTGACAGAAAGAAAATCCGTATAGGAAAATAAAATAGCTAAGTTTTGTAGGTGTCGTGAAGAATTGATTGGAGACAGATCAGTCCAGTCAACACCAATCTAATCAAAGGAAACGGAAAAATAGAAGATAAGAAAGTATAGGTGAAGAAGGATGGCAAAAAGTTGAAAAAGCGACACTTAGATATTTTAATATCTTAAATTTTCTTTTACTGCTGACAAATACGATGGTTAAATCATGTGTTTGCGTATGGAATGGTTCAGTTTTTGATTTTAGTGGGTTCAGGTAAAACAATTCCGTCTTGTTTACTATGACACTATCATATATATCACATGTGTGTGATCGTGTTTCTGTGTTATTTCTCAGGAGCTCGCCCGAAGGACGGCATCCAGTTGAACTCTCTAGTTCTTGACTTATCTTCATACTCGGTTGTTAGTCTGATGGGCTGTTTCTCTTCTAAACTCAGCGGCAAACACGCAGTCGGATACGAGGACGATCCTGTGTTCCTTGCTTCCCTGACTAATTGTAATTCTTCCTCTTTCTGCTTTTACAATCCTGTTGGTGTTAATATGCTGCACGACACGAATATACCATGCATGCATTCTCTGAACTGTGCTTGCTATTTTGTCTCTCATAAGAAATACTAGTTTGACGTTTTTAGCAATCAAGGCGCCTATGTGCACAGTATGGTTAGGTCCTACGTAGTCCCCACTCCCCTATTATGTCTATCTCCAGGGACGGAGCTAGACATTTTATCGAGGGGAGGCAAATTGTTTTTCAAAATCATTAGAATATTTCTTACTCACAAAGTATCAATATTAACAATAACAATAATAATAATTATAATTATATAGTGCACCAAAAACAACAAGTCAACAAGTAATAAGAAATTTTTGTTTCAAAATAAATCACCTAGAAATTGAAGTGACTAGAATCTCAACGTTTTCCACACTTTATCCACAGCAATCAATTCTGCACAAGAAAAAACAAAAAAAACTTTATTAATCATAAAGAAGCTATCATAGTACAAAACTACAAATATGTATATATATATGTATGATGAAATGTTATCTATTTACCTTTTTACTATAGATAGACATTTTAAGTTGTACTCGGCGTTTCTTTATAGCTTCAAACTTGAGTTGGGGCTTCGGCTTTGCCGCTTTGGGAAAATAAGCATGGGCTTTAAGGATTTTAATTTTTATTGTTATGTATTGTTTTCCTTTTTTTATTTTTTTTAATGTAAATCTTTTATAAGTAAGAAATAAATAATTAAAGAAGGATCGTGTAAAATTTAATTTAGGATTAGATTTTAATTTTTATTATTTTATTTCATTTTTTATAATTTTCTTTTAAACTAATAAAAAATTTAAAAGGATAATTCGGATCTTCTGTCCCAACTTTACCGTGTCCCCGTGTCCCAGCGCCGATCGGACGATCCAGACATCTTCGAGATGTGTGCAATATCCTCGTGATGTGCACAACATCCTTGAGAGTTGAGATGTAATCTAGACCGTACGATCGGCGCTGGGACATGGGGACACGGTAATGTTGGGACAGAAGATCTGAACTCGGGGGGCGATGGAGTCAACTAGATACTAAACCTCTCCTATAAAAGAAAAATTGAGGGGGGGCGGTGGCCCCCACCCGCCCCCTCCCACGCTCCGTCTCTGCTCTTGCACAAGCACATGATGTGCTCTTTGTTCTTTCAGATCATTAACATCAATTCCTTCTTTTCCGCTGAGTTGTGTCGTCCGAATCTTACAAGTAATTAAGGTGGTATTTATTTTTGTAATTCACTACAAGAATTTTTGGATTTTACAACACTTAAAAGACAACGTTTTTTAAAATAAGTGTTGTCTTATTTGCTTTTACAACGCTTTTAACGAAAAGCGTTGTCTATGTTTTTGAGTTTTTATTAAAGACAACGCTTTTTCACCTACCGTTGTCTAATGATGCATTTTTTAGGAGTCAAAGACAACGCTTTTAAAAAAGCGTTGTCTATACGTATTCTTTTCATATCTATAATAATGATTTTTTTAATTGATGCAAACACTTCACCATAAAACCCTAAGCTACACTCACCTAAATACCTAAATCGCCGACACTTCTCTCCCCACCCGATCCCCTTCTCACCCCGCGACAACTTCTCTTCTTCCCCGATCGCGCGACGCCACCGAACGAAGGATGCACAGCGCCACCTGCTGACCTCACTGGCGTTACCCACCGACAACTTTCATAGAAGAGCTTCGCGCGTCTGATCCACCACCCACTTTTGCCCGCCCGCCTCAATCCCTGCATAAGAAGGGGAGTGACAGAGGAGAAGCAGCAGAAGAAACGACGCCGGCAATGGAGCCCGAGAGGAAGCTGGCGGAAACCCCAATCGGTGGCGTCGAAGACCACAGTGACGACGGCGAGCGGAAAAAGGTGGTTCTTTTGAGGGAACTCGTCGAAGTTCAAGACCCAGATTCCAAGGTCAGATTGCTCTTCCCCCAGTTCATCTTCTCCCCAGCTCCTTCTTTTACTCCCCAAATTCCAGTTTTTCACAAGGGTTTCCATTCTTCTCGCCAATCAAATTTAGGGTTCGAGAAACTTCCGCAAGAAACCCTCTTATTTCACAAACTATGCGGCAATCCTAGGTTTTCAAATCAATGATTCATCAAAAAGTTATTAACCTATATGATTCAGCCTTCTTTAGGAGATTATCATTTGATGGTCAAGTATTATGCCAGAAGGGGTGACAAACATCATGCACGAGCAACTTTTGAGAGCATGAGAGCAAGAGGAATTGAACCCGATGAACGCATATTTACAAGGTAACACATTATACAATTATCATATTTATGCTGTGTTAGTTGATTTGTGTGGTAAATGCTTCGTTGAAAAAATTTACTTGCGCATTACTTGCCATAGTCCAGATAAAATTGTGAAAAATATAAAGGAGAACAATTTGGAAAATAGCTAGATATATCTATGCTGAATTGGAAAATAAAGGAGAACAATTTCAAGTGATTTCTAATTCAAAATTGTTCCCCAAATAAATGAATAATTGCCTGAAACTTCTCTAGTATTTTCCTCATGTTCTATAGTTCCTTGTGAACACTTTACTTTTGTCATTATGAATGATCAAGTTAATTTAAGCATTCATTTCTTGCGTTTAAGTAAATTCATTTCATGCAGCCTTGTTCACGCTTATGCAATTGCAAGAGATATGCATGGGGCTTTGTCTTGCGTTGATGAAATGAAGACTGAGGGTGTTGAGTTGACCATGGCAACATACAGTATCCTTATTGCTGGGTTTGCCAAAGTCCTCGATGCTGAGTGAGTTTTACTTTCGATAATTCATGTATTTGTCAATAACTTTTATAATCCACCATTTTTTGTTATATGTTTGATGTGGAAAGCCTAGAATTGTTAGCTGCTTGAATTCATAACCAAATTGATATGAGACTATGACATTCCTGAGTTTGCAATCCATGTTGTCATCTCAACCATCTCCATAATTATATAAGTAATGTTTGTTTAATCAGCTGGGATATGCATGATTTTATCAGGCTACTAGACAAGTTTCAAAATCATTGTTATTGTGATTTGATTTGGCTGATACAAAAGTCTATTACTTCTCAGTCAAAAACTAAAGAGATGTAGATCCGCCTACATGCTGTCTAATGCATCTTTGTTACTTTTGATCTAATAATTCTTCCCTAATGACCTCTTTGATACTTTGGAAGATCTGCAGATAACTACTTCAAAGAGGCAAAACAAAAGTTTTCTTCCTTGAATGGCGTAATATACAGCAACATCATTTACGCTCATTGGTTAGTAATTTTTTTTTTAATGGATTTATGTGACTTTTCTGATACTGATGTTTGTTATTTGGAATGATTGTCATTTCAAAATATCATTCGATTTCTTATATTTCACTACGTGATGCATGTTATGTGCTTTCTCAAAGTTATGCTGTGCTTGAGATGCCATTACCTCTCAGATTAATGTGTTGGATAGCCTAATCTTAGTAATGCATGTCGGTAACTCATATTCAACCTCAAGTATGCTAGCCAGAATTTTATTGTTGTATGTCTTATAATCAAGCTATTTTTCATGATGGCACTGATCTATTCTTTTTAACTTGAGTAGTAGTCTACCTAGGAGCTTTATAGTAGGCATTTCAGAATATACTTCTTGTAAACAATATATCTTTATGAATAAGACATGCAGAATTCTGTCTTCATTCCAGATAATGGAAAATCTTAGATTACATAAATATTTGTTTTTTTGGTTCTTTATCAGAAAGGGATACTTGTAATTTTCTCAAACCACTTCCTTGTGCAGTCAAAGTGACAATATGTCTCAAGCTGAAGTTTTGGTTCGGGAAATGGAAGAACAAGGAATAGATGTTTCTATTAACATATATCACACAATGATGGATGGTTATACCAATATTCGAGATGAGAAGAAATGTTTAATTGTGTTTGATAGGCTCAAGGTAACGAAACATCCTGTATATTTGTATTCTAATTCATGGAATTTTTATTTTTTTTCTTGTTTTTGGTCTGAAGATTTGGAGTCAATCCTCATATCTTGTATCCTCATGCTTCTTGCTACAGTTTGCATGTGTTGCTCCTCTGGCAACTCAATACTCTAGATGCGTGGTCTATGTGACAATAACTAGCTTGTGATGGTATAAAACCTATAGGATGCTAATGAAACCTGATTATCACTAGTTTCCCTTTATTTCTTCACTTGCATATGCTTAGTAACTGTGAAAAGGAGGCTGGAAACAGTGTCTCTAGCATTTGAAACCAGAGGTAATGATCAAAAGTAATCATTGTCATGCCACTAGGTCTACTTGTATATGGTTTTCTGATAAACACACTAACATATATCAACTTTTAGGGTGCATTTGTTCCAGGGGATTTGGACGCCATGTTATTTCTAGATTTCATGATTTTTAAAATTTTCATTTGCAGTGACTGCAAGAATGTACATATTTTTACTGTAGATTTATTTGGTTTAAAAAATGATTTTTTTGTGTTAGAAAAAGGATACATGAGACCTTAGAGCTAACATGAATTGAGAAAAATTAACTCGATTGAATTAAGATTTGATTTCATAGTCATTTGAGTTGAATTCTTTCTCAAGGATGATGTTCTAGCTTACATTGAATTTGCATAAAATGATAGTGATTTCTGTTGAGTTGTGGTAAGTTATTCAACTGTTTGATAATTGGATTTTTTTTTAATTGAATATTTTTTCAGTTAAACTTGGTTGGATGGTTTTTATTTGAAATGTTTCAAGTTGGATCTTAGCTTTTTAAAGTGAAACAAAACAATTTTATTTTTTAAAGAATATAAAAGCTTAAATATTATTTTTTTTTTCCTTTTTTTAAGATACCTATTGGATTGATTTGTTTTGAAACCTTGATTCTTAAAATATTTGCAATTTGGAATGTTTTAGTTAAGTAAAACTTTTTCAGTTTTTCTGGACTTCGTCTCCCCTCAATGAAGGTCATTTCAAACTCCAAGAATAAACACGATTGACTTACAAATTACAATCACCTTTAACTTGATTCAACTAGTTTAATGATAGAATTTATTAGTTGTCTTCCAACCTATCCATATCTTAGAGTATCCACGTCATATTTCCTATCAAAAATTTAAAATTCAAGGTAGAAGAAGTACTTTATTAAATTTGGATATTCACTTTTCACTGTACAATACATCAACTTATCTATAATTTACCCTATCTTTATTTTTTATTATTTTTTCTCTCTCCCTATGTAATATCTACTTTTCATTACCTAATCCATTCCCTTTATTTTTTCTCTCTTCCAAATTAAATGATATTTTAATATTTTGGAATTGCATTCCCTAAATTTAAAGAAGTACTATTCATGAAATCTAAATTTAGGGAATGGATAGAGCACCTGATGCAAAGGTTTTTTTACGTAAAATGTAAAATTTAAGGTAAATTCTGTGTTTAAGGAAGCTGATGTGGATGCTCTAATGAGTATGATTTCTCTCTGTTTTTATTATACACTAAGGACAGCTTTGATTGGAATCTTTTATATTAATTCCAAACTTCTATTTTACTATAGTCATTTTTGATACATTAACTTTTTGTTTCCTACTTTCTTAAGTTGGCAACAAAAGTGGCTGTTGGTGCCATTGTCTAATAATTTTTCATTATGGCCCAACAGGCACACTGCGACTGTGCAAGACTCAGATTTTTGTTGTTTTTATGCAGGAATGTGGATTTAAACCTTCAATCATCAGTTATGGGTGCCTTATTAATCTGTATGCTAAGGTAAAGAAATTTATTTCAATTTGTTGTTTATATAACCTTTTCCCATGCAATATCAATTTAAACAATGTGTATGTGATTAATGTCTTGATTTCCAGATTGGTAAAGTTTCCAAGGCCCTTGAGGTTAGCAAAACGATGGAGTTGAGCGGCATTGTGCACAACCACAAGACATACTCAATGTTGATCAATGGCTTTATCCAGTTAAAGGACTATGCTAATGCTTTCAGCATTTTTGAGCAAATGCTTCAATCAGGCTTGAAACCTGATGTTGTTCTCTATAATAACATTATATGTGCATTCAGTAAGATGGGTAACACTGATCGAGCCATTCAGGTTGTTCATGAAATGCAGAAAGGGAAACATCGGCCTTCCACTCGCACATTTTTGCCTATCATAGATGCCTTTGCTGCAGCAGGTGACATGAGAAGAGCTATGGAAATTTTTGATTTGATGAGGCGAAATGGATGTGTCCCAACAGTAGAAATTTACAATGTTCTTATTCATGGCCTTGTTCAAAAGCACAAGGTAGTCGTCATGTTTTGTGGTTTAAGGTTGACACTAATCATTTGTGTTTGTGCGATTAACCATATTCTTTTCCAGATGGAGAAAGCTGTTGAAGTAATTAATAAGATGTCTCTAACTGGTATAATTCCGAGCAAGCATACCTACACTACAATCATGCAAGGATATGCTTCTGATGGTGATATTGGTAAAGCTTTCGAATATTTTACCAAAATCAAAGAGGCAGGCATAGAGCTTGATGCTTTCATCTATGAAGCACTTCTGAAAGCTTGTTGCAAATCTGGAAGAATGCAGAGTGCTCTTGCTGTCACAAGAGAAATGAGTGCTCAAAAGATACCTAGGAACACATTTGTCTACAATATATTAATAGATGGGTAATAATTGAACTTTTTCCTATTGTTAACACTTGTTTTCCTATGAAATCTATTGATGTGTGGACAATTCATGATGATATTAGAGGAAGTTTTTGATTGATTTCAGAGGTATATATCTTAGGGTTCTTCTTTTTTTTTTTTTTTTTTTTTTTTTCTTTTTAATCATTGAAAGAGAGGTAAAAAAAGAATTGACGATG
>JBBPFQ011049790.1:0-10430 GCA_037974815.1 Kaempferia elegans | reverse complement strand
GTGGTCACCGGGAGGTCTGCTCCACCTGTGTTGTTCGCCTCCGATTCGTGCTCGGAGATCGCCATTGTTGTATCTGCAAGACTGAGTGCCCGATTATCTTTGTCACCAAGGTACCCCACCCGGGGAATTGCCTCAAAATATGTTTCATCTCTTGCTTGTTCTCCCTTCTCGCTGATATTGGTTTTTCCCATGTCTAATTAGCAATTGTTTTTGGAGAGAGAACTTTTGCATTAACTTTGGCATCTCCGATGTTCCTTTTTCTATTTTACCAACGAAATTAGGTTTATTTGTAATTATTATTATACAGTGGATTTGCCTTATTTTATACATATTTCAATCTGTTTTTCGCTGGTTCATGGTCAGAATCAGTATGTGGTCTTCCGATTCTTTCTTATCTACCTACAAGGAACTGGATGTGATTTTATACATTGCTTACATTTATATTTAAATTATTTGACTCTTACTTGATTGTTTTCAATCAGCTAATGTTGTTATTAACAGGCTCTTGGAGATTATACCACAGTGGTAGCTGATTTTTCAGTTTTCTTAACTGGAGCAACAGAAGGGAAAACTGGACAATATTGGTACCATGAAGACACGCAAGCTTACTTTGACGATGCTGACCATTACAAGATGATAAAAGCAATGTGCCGTCTTTCATGTAGCATTTGTGACAAGAATTCTGAGAGTCAAGGTGGCGAGAGCACAAAGAGGAGGACAAGATTTAGGAGCATAGAACAATTAAATGGTCATTTGAGGCATCAGCACAACTTATTCATGTGCAATCTATGCTTGGAAGGAAGAAAGGTAATTAAATGTAAAAATTGTTATATTTTCATGGCTGGGTACTATCTGAATGTCCTAACCATCATGAGAAGATTAAATATCTTGTGTGAGTGTTTGTGGTTTACATGCCTGCATTGAATCTGATTCCAAATAATGGACTTGTTTTCATAGTGCTTTTGTTAAAACACTTCTTTTCCTTTTGCTTGCTTTCACTGGGTTTTTTCTGCACGGTATATTTCTTGCTGTTTATCTTATGTATTTATTTTTTCCGATGTTGCATTTCCCTTTTTTTTTTTTTTTCTTTTTAACTCTCTTTTTCCTGAAACACCCAAGTCATGCTCACAGTACTGATACACCCAGCTCAAAAAGATGGAATAAACAAACCTGTTTAACTAATTAATTTAGAACCACTTAATACATGCTAGTTCAGTCCGAACAGAGACATTCTAGCTAGTTGAATAGGCAAAAAAGTACATCATCTTTGGTTCAATGGTTGAATTTCCAAGTTAGAGGAAGCTACTATAGCCTGATTGCGTAAAATATCCTATGCCTTTGTATTTTCCATGCTGTTTTCTGTAGAAACCTATTGTGACATTATCTACCTCTAATTATTCTGATTGAGTCATATTATTATGCTGATGAAGTCATCAAGTCAAGGCTAAACAATTCTTGTCATAACGGTGATAGTTGTTGGCAAAGCTAATTATTGCAAAAATTTGTGTTAGGATCTCACCTTAGTGATATGATGATGACTTTACTGGGGGGAGACAATAATAAACTAGGGCATGGCTCGTTTTACCATCTCATCAAACTAATTGATTTGATTTTTTTTTTTTATATATTATCAAGAATCTCTATAATAGCAATGCTTTGGTGAAATTTGTTAGTAATTTCAAGCAGGTATTTATTTGTGAACAAAAGCTATACACAAGATCACAACTAAATCAACACAAGAGCACTGGGGACTCTGAGGTGGATGGCGATGAGAGTGAACGCGGTGGCTTTATGGGGCACCCCGTGTGCGAGTTTTGCAGAAATCGATTCTATGGAGATAATGAACTTTATATGCACATGTCAACAGAGCACTATACCTGCCATATATGTCAACGGTATGTTTTAGCTCATGCCAGATGACTTCTTTATGTCCAAATTTTATGTGACATTTTTCACTTGTCATGACAAATGCAGACAACATCCAGGACAATATGATTATTTCAGAGATTATAATGACTTGGAGGTAATGTAGTAAATCTCTACTTTTATGTAATCCTAGAGAAATCTGCTGCAGCTTGTATTCAGAAAGACTTGTTGTAAATTTCTAGTTTTATGTAATCCTAGAGAAATCTGCTGCGGCTGTATTCAGAAAGACTTGCCTAAGAGTGCATACCTGACTTATTTTTATGTAGTCAAACCTTTTTGCATTGTATATAGGATTCCATATGCACTGTCAAAAGATGAGCAAAATAAAATCTGATGACTATGAGAGTAGCATTTTCCTAGTTCAGAGCTCTTAAATATCTATTATCTAACTATAATATTATTGTTTTACAACAGATGCATTTCCGCCAGGAGCATTTCCTCTGCGAGAATGAGGCATGTTTAGAAAAGAAGTTCATTGTTTTTCAAACTGAAGCAGAGATGAAGGTGACATTCTGCAGACAGTCCTGTCTTTTTCTCTTTCAATTCCTTAAACAATATCACATTTTGGCAGACAGTTCAAGGATAATTATCTGACCTTTATGCATCTCTATGCAGAGGCATAATGCTCTTGAGCATGGGGGGCACATGTCGCGTTCAATGCGAAATGCTGCACTTAGGGTATTAAACTATACTTGATTTCCTCTCTCCTGAAACAGTTTTCTTCATCACTACTTTTTTTTTGTTTATTCTGTTGAAGTATTCTTCTGATTCACATTCTTCACTCAGATACCAACTAGCTTCAGGTATCGGAGGAATGAACAAGAGCAGCGCCGAGGAAGAGGTCGTGGATTCCGCCAAGATTCTTCTGGTGATCAGCTGGCTATGGCAATACAAGCTAGCCTTGAAACAGCAGCAAATGCTGATGGTAGATTACAGGATTCTTCTTTTGGTGCTCATTCAGACAGTGAGAATAGGAGGATGAAGCGTGCTGATGCAGGTACTGGTTCATCAGAAGTCTTAACTGTCCATGAAGGTCTAGAAGCACCTTTGAACCAAAGCACTAGGACAACTCCGATACTAGAAGAATCCTCCTTCCCTCCTCTTTCTGATAGAGAACTACCAGTGCCATCTTCTAGATATGCTCAGGCTCTTAGTCAAAGTTCCAGAAATCCTGTCAAACTTAGGGAAGAATCATTTCCTCCTCTACCTGGTGTGACTAATAAGGCTAAGCCTACTCATGGATCAGAAAGTTTGCCCACCTCTACAAATACCCTTGCTGCCCGTCTCCAACAGAACAGAGGCCCAGTTGTGATTAACTCTGCTCCAGCAAGGCCACTAGAGTATCACGAGATGTTCCCATCTGCTTCTCAATTGAGGACCACTCCAAATCATGGCATCACAGCATCAACTTTCTCAAGTTCTCAACCACTAGCAAACCGAGAAAACCGATTTATATCACCTTCACCTGCTAGTTCTTCTATTAATTCAGATGCTGCTAATAGGATGGAGCATTCAGCATCGGTTCCCAACCTAGCCTCAGGGAGTTTTTCAAGCCAAGCTGTTCCTATTGTCAAGAGAGAGGAATCATCAACTTCAAGCAACCAATCTCATACTTCCACAAGTGATGTTTATGCTGTTAACAAATTCATGGTAGAACAGATTCGAGCTAGCTTAGGTATGGACGAGGATAAATATAGTGCATTCAAAAGCATATCATTAGAGTATCGTCAAGGTCTGATCAATACATTGGAGTATCTTTCTTATGTTGAGCAATTTGGCCTGTCACATCTTGTTCTTGAACTTGCTCATCTCTGTCCTGATGCTCGGAAGCAGAAGGAACTAATTGATGCTTATAATCTGAATCTGAGTTTACAGAACAAAACTCTGCAAGAAAATACCGGTACTAGTGATGGTAGAAAAGGCAAGGGAAAAACTTCTGCCCGAGCTAAAAGTAAGGCTAATAATACATTATCTGATAACTTTTTGGACACAGTAAAGAAGCTACAATTGAATCAGAAGGCTCAAGAAGAAGAGGCGGCAGTACTTCGTAAGGATGGCTACCAAGCTTCGATGGATCAACCTCGATCATCAGGAGTCGCCAACTCTGGTGCAATTGATGTGAATTCCAACGAAACTAGAGTCGATGGGGAACCACAATCTTTTACAGACATGACAGAGCAGAATTTGGCTGATGGTGGGAGCAGTAAACAACGCAAGAAGACATCAAAGTTTAATAGGGTACGCCTGGGCGATGGTTCAGCAGCTGCACTTTTTGATCCTTCTCGCAGGGATGCTAATCCTGAACCACAAGAGAACAGAAATGCTGATGGTTCTTCTGAAACCATACCAGTCCGAGGTGTTTGGCGAAGTGGTGGTGCACAAAGACTTTTTGCAAACTCTAGTAAGAATGCCTGAAGGCATCATTTATTTTTTTGGCCGTCGTCGCGAGGTTGATTTGATGATCTAAATACATCAGGTTCTGCAACAAAGGTACATCTATATTTTGCCATTTCATTATGTGAATGTTTGCACATCTTGATTGTTATTGATCGAGCAAAAAATTAAACGTCAGTGTGCTAACTGAGAAAACCATTACCAGAAAGCTCTACAAAACATCAAAACAGAGACAATAGACTTTGGCCGAAAGCGATTCCAGCCATGACGCAAACATAATTCAAGAATCTTGCTATACTAAAAAAGAAAGATGCATAGTGGAATGGACCAACGTAGATGGCAGCTCTACGTGGGCCGGTGCACTAGTTATGTATAATTACACTATTTGGACCAAAGCCAACAACGCATAAACCCACCTTTTTGCTCTGTTATGATGACTCAACCAACTAGTCGAGACTCGACCAGGATTCAATTTTAAAGCCATTCCACCTTTTGCATATGATATTCCTACTTTGCTTTTGGACAGGGAGATCAACTTATCCTGAACAAGCCTTGCTACACCTTGTATCTGCTCACTGAACTTTTGACGTGGGTTTCTTTTCCTTTCTATTACTTTGTAAATTTTTTTGATAGATCCGGACAAGACGATCGATTTAAGCAGATAATTACACAGACGAAGCTAGGAGACGCAGAAGAAACAGAGCATTTACCGTGTAAGCTTTAGCAAATATCATTAGGGCCGCGTGCAAGTAGTCACTACAGGCGTGGCTCCAAATGAATGCCTTTTAGCCTTTTAGCCTTTTACCATGTACAAGGAGCAAAGACCACAAATAACCTCGATCAAAAGAGGGTGGTCCTTAAATCCTCCATGTGTGTTATTTTCTTGATGTTTGTATATGTAATCATTGGAGAACAATCATCTATCAATAATTAGCCTGCGTCTAGAATATGCAGCCAATTGCGTATATAAATCTAAAAGGCTAAACTTTAAGGATTAGTGCTGAAACTGCAAGACTATCTAAAGCTGCTTTAAAAGGTGCATTGCGATTGGCCAAGGATTAAAATTGAAGGTTAGGGAGTTTATAGTATGCTTAAGTTAAAGCCATTGAGTGAAGCATGCAGGAGACCACCATTGTTGCGGTTTGCTTTATCACAGATTCCTTGTGCTGCTAGAGATGAGGGGAAGGTCGCGTACGTAAAAGCTGCAACCAAACAAAAGGACCTAAAGAGAGCAAATGCTTTGTTTGAGAGCCCACCCATCACTTCTGGATATTGTAGTTGTTATTTACTCACTTTAAGTTTCATCAGGCATGCATCAATGGCGAAAGCACTACTGCTCTATAAGAGTTAGTGTTCTTCCAACAGTACTGTTCACTAGAGTTTTCAAAGTAAAGCCAATGGAGCTACGTAAGAAGCTGCTCATTTTGCTTCTTTCCATTTTCTATATTTTCTTCTGCACTCGTGTGGATTCAAGAGCTCATCACCACAAGAAGAAGCCTCCGTCCGTTGCTCTGCCTCCTGCTCCGGCGCCGGAGCCTCTGACTGAATTCGGTGTTCACAGCGTCATGTCGTATGGAGCGGTAGGCGACGGGGTTTCCGACGACACTGAAGCTTTCAAGAGCGCGTGGGACTCCGCCTGCGAAGAAGAAGAAGAAGGCCCGGGAGTCATCGTCGCTCCCCGCGGCTACTCCTTCAAGATCAGGTCGACCATTTTCGCAGGGCCTTGTCGAAACGGCCTCGTTCTTCAGGTACATTGTAGATTATACAAAACAACGACCTTGCGACGGTTGCTGATCGATCAATTGTGCTCCTGTGTTAAGGTTGACGGAACGATCATGGCTCCTGACGGGCCGGAAGAGTGGCCTCCGCATTACAGCCGGCGGCAGTGGCTGGTGTTCTACAGAGCAAATGGCTTGACACTGCAAGGCGGTGGAATGATCGACGGAAAAGGACAGAAATGGTGGAATCTCCCCTGTAAACCACACCGAGTAATACAATTACGCTACAAATCGATTGCAACGACTCCACTTAATTACTTCACTAATCATCTCGATTAACTCGATTTCTCAGGGAAAAAACCACACCACGATGCCCGGACCTTGCGATAGTCCTGTCGTAAGCTCTACACTCACTGAAAAGATCAACTAAACGTCGACAATCAAGAATGTAATACAGTAACTGCTTTTTCTTTTTTTGATTTCAGGCTTTTCGATTCTTCATGAGCTCGAATATTAAAGTGCACGGGATCAGAGTGAGGAACAGCCCCCAGTTCCATTTCCGGTTCGACAACTGCCGGAACGTCACCGTCGACTCCGTATCGATCCGATCGCCGGCGATGAGCCCCAACACCGACGGCATTCACGTAGAGAACAGCGTCGACGTGAACTTACGCAATTCCGTGATCTCCAGCGGTAATTATATAATTAGTGCTGAAGATTTCCTGGAATTGGTAATCTGTTGATCGATTGAATGGATCGGACTCATGTGAAATGCAAATTTACAGGCGATGACTGCGTGTCGATCGGAGCAGGAAGCAGCGACATACACATCAGAAACATCACGTGCGGGCCGAGCCATGGCATAAGCATCGGAAGCCTAGGAAAGCAGAGGAGCAGAGCATGCGTGAGGAACATAACGGTGAGAGACTGCGTCATTAAGCACTCCGACAATGGTCTCAGGATCAAGACGTGGCAAGGCGGGTCGGGATCCGTCTCCTCCGTCAGCTTCGTCAACGTTCTCATGGAGGCGGTGAGGAACCCCATCATCATCAACCAGTACTATTGCCTCGGAGGAGGAGCGTGCCGGAACCAGACGTCGGCGGTCTTCGTCTCCGACATCGCGTAAGAGGGGATCAAGGGGTCGTACGACAGCCTGAGCCCGGCGGTGCACTTCGGGTGCAGCGACGCCGTGCCCTGCACCAACATCACGCTGGCGGAGGTGGAGCTGCTGCCGGCGCAAGGGGAGATCATCGCCGATCCCTTCTGCTGGAACGTCTACGGGGCGTCGCGCACGTTGACGATACCGCCGGTGGCCTGCCTCTTGCGCGGCGTGCCGCGCTCCACCATGGACATCGAATAGAGCGGCTGCTACTGATCATCGAGATGGTGGAGAAGATCACAACAGCGTGGTACAGTCAAAGTCAAAGTCAAACATTACTCGATGTGATAGTAGGAATTATGGGGCTTAATTTGTTTTCTGTTAATCATTTTATTATTGATCAATTTCAATGTGATTGGAACTTGGAAGAATTCCCTGTACACAAAGTTAAAGTTAATTGGCCAACTAATTACACTATTAATTAGACACCACGTAGAAGCCTTAATCCGCAAGTTAATCGACGTAGCCCATTCGCCAAAGTCCAATTTGGAAAAATTGTATTAAAATAAAAGTCTAATTCGATTTTAATACTTGTTTTGGAAAAAAAAATCTCTTATTATAAAATATTACTTTATTTCTTTACTTATTTAACCATTAACTTACAATCAGGATAAAATACACGCCCAGTATTAAAAATTCACATACTCACACATAATCCTTTTAAGTATATCCACTACTGAAAGAAAATTGTCCAATTATGTTTTAAAAATATTATGCTTAATTTTATTTAATTATTTATTAATCAAAGTCAGGACCATTGTGGTAATTGTGCTCTCCTCATGCCGCCGACGGCGCCTTGATGACCTTGACCTCTCCGGCCTTCGAGAGCGCCGCCGCCATCAGGGGCTGCTTCACCTCATCCGCCTCCTCCGGCGCGGCGGCGATGGCTGGACCTTTGTAGTCGAGGCTCTCGTCGTTGTACACCTCCCACCACTTGGAAACCAGCATCTTTATGTCTTCTCTGTCCATGTTCGCCTCCTTCCCCGTGTACCTCCATGGCTTCGACCCCTGAAACAATTCCAACGATATTAACCGTTGATTTCTCATCATAAAAATTGACCGATCGAGCCTGATAAGACGAATGCAGAACACGTACCGCGGCGCAGTAGTGCACCACCTTCACCTTCTCGAGCTCGACGTTCTCCGGGTGCCTCCACAGCATCGCCATGACCAGGTTGTAGACCAAAGGAATCGGACGGTAGACGTCCTTGAAGAACATGTTCAAGAAATCCTACAAGATATAAAAGCAAAACAATAAACAAATTTTTAAGGGGAAAAAAAACTAACGACTCTCGATCGGTGAAACAGAGCGAATTAGTTTATTGTACCTGCTCGGCGAAGGGGGTGGGAACGGTGATCTTGACGGTGGCGATGAGGGACTCGGCGGTGGCAAGGCTGGGCTCGTGCACGAACATGCCGGCGTTGAAGTAGAGCGAAGGCGGCGGGCGGAGCTCGGCCGCCGGCCACGCTACTCTGTCCGGACACTGTTGGCAGTACCCAATCCGGTACTGCGGCGTGTGGCTCCACGTCTTCTCGCAGAAGCAGTCCATGACGGCATACAAGCCGCCGTTCGGCAGGTCGAACAGGTGGTCGACGTTGTCGTATACTTGGATATCGGCGTCGAGGTAAATAATCTTCTCGTACTCCACGAACTTCAAAAAAAAAAAAAATTAATCCTCTGTTTTGATCAATCAAACCGACGAGTATAACCAATTGATTGGGTTGGTTGTTACCTCCCAAATTCGAAGCTTGGAGTAGTTGATGACGTAGTAGGCCATGGCGAACTGCGTCTGGTTCTCCGGCGGGTACACCGGCTCGATCTCACGCAGGACGCAGCCCTGGGCGGCGAGGAGACGGCGGTGGCTCTCAGGCACATCGGGAAGCATCGCCACCACAAGAGGGTAAGCGGACCCCACCTTCCTCAGTCCCTTGGCCAACCCCACCACTCCCTTCACGTAGTCGCCGTCGCCTGCCAGGAACGTCACGAACGCCCTCGGCTTATCCTTCTTTCCCTTGCCGGAGACCACCGTGGAAGCTATCTGCGGCGCCATGTGTGCGGATCAAAAACAGAGCTGCTTTCGGAATCTTGCAGGCGTTTTCCGATGAGACGACAGACGGAGGTTGGGGACCGGTATAAATAGCCGCCGATAGGGGTATTCTTGGAAAGGCAGGAACCGTTTGGAATGGAAATCCCTGATTCCGCAGGATTCACGACGATTTGTGAGCCGGAGATCGCGCGTCGAGATTCGGGATCTTCAGATAAGGCGCCACCGCCTTCCCTGCGCTTTTCGTCTTCCCTGTCCGCGGACCGTGCGGCCACGTCATGATCGAGCCGCCGACCAGAGAGCGTCGGCCCGGGCCCGGACACGAACACTTGGAGTAGGATCGGCCGGTCGATGGAAATCGAACGGTGGATACTGCGACAGCGCCGGTTGCCGACCTCTTCGAATGGAGTGGTTAGTGGTTACCGCGATCAAACGATTAATCTATTTATTACTCTATTCGTTATTCGTCATTAAATTATCATGACATAAACAATTCTGTTTTACAGAGGTCCATTGGGCTCCATTTGTGTGATTGTTGGCCCACCAAAAGGCCCAAAGGGCCACTGCTATGAATTTCGTTTTGAAAATGGAGGCCGGAGGATTCTTTACGAACAGATTGTTCTACGTAAGAAAGTCAACGTGGTGATGTAGTTCGGCATTCACTTTCTAAACTTTGTATTAGACGTTGACCTTTTCAAACAGGTGTCTTAGAGTAACCTTATGACGGAGGCTCAACTATTTTAAAGGGGTATAATTTTTAATTTGAAATTTAGAATCATGTTCTACCGATGGTCACACATCCAAAATTTAAAAATATACATTTATTGCGGATAAAATGTTAGGTTGTAAGGTTATTGAAATTACATGGGAAATATCATGAGTTTATAAGAGAAAGATATCTCCATTGATATAAAACCATGAGAGTTTAGACCCAAAGAAGGCAATATCATATCATTGTGGAGATATCAAAATTTAATTTGGACATAACAATTAGTATCAGAGCCCGGACTGCCAAAAGGACTAAATGCCGATTGTAACCGTCAAATTTTTTAGACCCAAATTTTACTGTTTGAACTCTTTTAAAGTTTATTATTATTATTATTATTGATAATTTTAATTTTTAAGATAATTAGGATAATTTTAATATTTTTAATAATTATATGAGAGAATTTATTTTGATCTACGTCC
>JBBPFQ011049789.1:0-21042 GCA_037974815.1 Kaempferia elegans | reverse complement strand
AATAGTGTATAAATTTTTAGCATGGCAATAATTTTATTATTATTATTTTTTGATAATTTAAATATTCAATTTATATGATCCTCCGATTAATTTTAAAAGTGATAAATTTGATCATAAGCTTACTATAAAACACAGGTTGATTCTCTTAGACAAATTTACCCTCACTTAGACAAATTTACCCTGGCTAATCCCGAAATGATATAAGTTTTGATTAAAAGTTAATCTATACAGTTTCTAAAAAAACTCTTGCTCTGCGTTGCAAAACATTTAATATCTCAATGATATTTATATTATAAATATTTTTAAATTATTCGATCGCTTTAAAGACTGAAGTATTTAAGTTTCAAATAAAAAAAAATCATTTACCAAATTAGACAACCAAACAATTTTAACAGTCCTAGTCAAACTGACTGACAAGTGATTAGTAAAAATCACGAAAATAAATATATATTATGGTTCAATGGGTCCTACAGCGGTCATCATGACAGTAAACTAACAAAAAGAAAGATGATGCATGGAATAAACTGCTGCATCCTTCTTCTAAATGCCCAAAATGGAAGAGAAAGAAAAGGAAAAGAATATCTTTAGAACCATTCCGATCAAAGGAATATCGACATTGTGACACATTTTAAGGATCAAAGATAATTTAGAAAAATGAGCAAACAAAAAAACTAAGAAACTTGACCTAATTGACTATAACCATGTCTTCTCCAGCAGCCTTGGCATCCGCAGCAGCCTCCAGGCTTCTCCACAACAAGTCTCTTTGCTCTTCCAGGGATTTGGCTTTTACTTGCTTTTCTACGTACTGGCGTTGGCATGCCTCGAACAGATCACTGTCCATGTCGAGGAACATCTTGCGGACATTAGCAGTAAGGCCGTTAATCGCTTGATTCCAGTGGCCCTCCATGTTCATCTCTAGTGCTTTGAATATGATGGGAAGTATTTCCCTCCGGTTTTGGGCGATTAAGCTCACTATATGATCATTGTTCCAGAAAAATAAAGCCCTTTCTGCAACCTGTAATTGATCTTAACATCAATGTTTTGCACAAGGGAAAAAAAGAACTAAAAAAATATAAAACAAATAATCATTTAACATTTCTGTAAATTATGGCAACATTTATAAGAGAAATGTAAAAGGATTGCTAAAATTTGTCAATTCATTATGAGGTCGTAAGTTTTAAATGAAAAACAAACATCAAGAAGCCGCTGTATTAGCCACAAATATTTAGGATGGGCTACATTGATCTTATCCCTCCACATAACAAGATAAAATGAGTATCAGAAAAAATATTCACACAAAACGCCAAGTTGATGTCAAGAAGTTGTTCGACACTACTTGAAAATAATCTCTTTGAGTCTTCAGCTTTGTTTCAGAGTAGCCGACCTAAACTTGAGGGTTCATAGATTGTTCACGGGCCACATGACTGTATTCAACACTAGATGAAAATCATGTCTTTTAAGTCTTCAGCTTTGTACCAGAATCATAGACTGTTCATAGATTGTTCATGAGTCATGACTGTAGCAATTGTGACAGTTGGATGTTGAAATCATGAACAGCCTCTGAGTATATATTTCAAAGACAGCATTGTGTTTTTTAAGCCTGAATTTGGGATATAAGGAGTCTCTACAGATATTGAAATTTTTGGGAGTTATGAAGCCTAACATAATCAGTATAATATAGAATCTTCTGACTGGGATCAAAAGCAAAGAAAGAACATGCAGATAGGTTTACAAAAGCAGGTAGAAGAACACAGCTCTTCTAACAGTGATTAATCAATTAATCGGACGCCACCTATAAGACAATGCCTAGGTATGAGAATGATGAAAAAGAAGATAGTGACTTTTGAATTTACCTAATTGATTCAACAATTACAAACTAGGAATAGGAATAGACAGCTGAGGAAAGAAAAAGTTAATCTTTGGTATGATTAACTCGCTCCCATCCTTTGCCTATGAAACCTAAATAAACAAGAATCAGAGATAAAAGATGGTGGTCTAGCCATACTTGTGAATTAATCAAGTACACCAGCAACCAATCTTTTCTGCCTTTATATGTTAGAACATATTTTTGATTTTCTGATCATGCTCTACCCAGCAAATAATATTGGATCATTCACACTCAATCACAGTTTAGTTCCAAAAATATTCATCAAAGATCATAATTATGCTTGTCTTTCTAGGACAATAGCATAATAGTTCAAATCTGTAGAATTTGGAGAAAGGAAATAATATGCAATTGACATAAATTTTAATTATTTGTAGATGTGAACCTATTTATTTTTAATTTTCCTCTGATTTTCTACTCTGCTTTATTTCCTATTTCAGCTTTTCTTTTGTTCTTTTAGTCAGGTTAGACCTGACAATCAATTGCTTCCTCAAAAATGAAAAACTAAGCTTGCGTATAAGATGGGTGAGAAATGTAATAACATAGACAAATAAACAATGTTGACTATTTTGAACGACCCACTAGTACAACCATTGGAGATGAGCAGAGTCAATCCCAGGGCCCTATTTATTTGCGATAAGGGAAGGAGGGCAAGGGGACAGGATAGGCATTTAGGAAGTATCATTACCTTGTCAACTAGTAGGGGAAGGGATGAAAGTCAAGATCTAACAATATGAAATTAAATTGAAAAAAAAAAACATGTCAGAACATTTGCAAATTCTATTAACTAGGAAACTTGGATGTCAAAATTAACAAGCATTTTAAGCTAACATTGTAACACAATCTAAGAGAATTTGGATAAACCTGTCATACAAGTCAAGACTCAAGTCACAACAATGAATGTATGATTCATTAAAAATGTAGAATTAATACAAAAGGATAACTAATTAAGACCAAATAGTGTAAACCAACTCAATCTAGGGGTGGAAATTTGGCCTTCACTGTTTGAGGCAGCCTGCCCTACCCACCCCATAATGTAAATTGGTTGCGTGTAGTGCAGTGCAAGCAGGGAGGGAATAGGGAAAAAGAGTTCCTCCCATAACCTGTACCATCCCCTCCTGCTTTCTACATGGGGCAGGGATGGGAAGTTAAAATCCCACTAGACCCATTCCATTGTCATCCCTAAATCCCTCTCATTTACAAGATCTTTCTAATAATATGTAAGAGTAAATGGTAAATAGATAAAATAGTATATTTACTAACTCCGTGAAAAGATGGATCCTTGAAGTAGTGAAGTTCTGCTCTGCGGAAAATCACAAATAATATACATAACAAAGGCAAAAGACCCATCCCCATTATCATCCCTAAGTCCAGATCATATACAATTTTTTTGGCAATATTTAAGAGTAAATAGTAAATAGATAAAGCATGTTTACTATTTCCGTGAAAAGATGCATCCTTTCAGTGAAGTTTTGCTCTACAGAAACTTCAAATCACAGATGATGTACAAAACAAAGGCAGAAAAAGTAAAGTTCCTATCGGTGAAAATATAGGACGAATCAAATTAATTTGCAAAGCGGATACACCAGTAAACCGTATCATGGGCTGAAAAATAAACGAATGAGCAAACTAGAAGTTAAAACCTAAAATACACATCTTTGCATGTTAAAACATCATATTGAAACCTTTTCCAAAGCCTGCATTTCAAGGTAATAGTTAGACGCAAATGAAAGATCGAAACGATTCCTACCAATCAAATTACATAGTTTCAGTTATGAAGATCAAAATTATCTAAATAATTACTGCTCAATTGAAGAGTCATGGAAAAACATATAATTTGAACAACATTTAACATTTCCACTCATTGAGCAAACGGGCAAAGAAATAGAAGATGAGCCAAACCTGAAAATGAGAGCTGCTGAGACAGCGAGCAATCTGCTTGAATAAGGGAACCATGCACCGCTGGAACTCTGCAGGTTGAGTTGCCTCCAACACCTCTTCTAACTCCCCGAGGAAAAGCACCTCCTTTTGGCAATTAGTAACAGGCCAATACTTCAAAAGTCCCCTAATGACTAAATCCGCTAGCTTATAATCCTTATCGACAAACTGCACGATACAGTAGGAGAGCTGCTGGTGGTACAGCCCAACCGACTTCGGCTTATGCAGTGGGATGAGCGCACGGACAAGAAACAACTTATGTTCCTCCTTCATAGGCAGTGCGAAGCCATTGATTATGCTCCCAAGTATCTCCAACAGTTCGCTAATGCCGCTGTGCCTCTCGATCTCAAAAATGAATTTGTAGAAGATATTGTTGATGGCCTTGCGGATGAAAGGGCGGTGCACCATGAACTTTCCGTAGATGCGGTGGAGGATGGTCTTGAGATACTCACGTTCGCGAGGGTCCTCCGATTCGAAGAGGTCCAGAAGGTGGAGCACAAAGGAGTGGTCGATGTAGCGCTTGGCAACCTTAGTGTCGGTGTCCGACGATATGATGTAGCGCAGGAGGAGTTCATAAACGGGCTGAAGGTGTGGCCAAGCAGGGTCTAGGAAAGGATCGTCCTCCTCGGGGTCGGTGACCTCGGAGCCGGTGTTCTCGTAAGAACGCGGCGGGAGGCAACGGAAGATGTTGGCGGTGACAGTGCGAACGAGCTCCTCCTGCACGGATTCAGCGAACCTGCCGGAGCTAGACTGCACGAAGTCGACGAGCTCCGACAAGGTCTGCCGCTTCACCTCCCTCTCACGGGCCAACCCGAGCGTCTCGGAGAAGTCGAACACCACGGCGCAGATCTGGAGCTTGCGGAGGAACAGCGCTTGATGCTCGGGCACCGACACGTCGCGAAAGAGCGGGAGGGACTCGATCTGCGTGGCGGCACTGCCGGCAGTGGAGGTTGGTAGTTGATTCAGACTGCCGCCGCCGCCGACAGGAGCGCCGGTGGAGGGGGCAACGGAGGGCATAGCAGAGCGGGAGGCATGGTTGACGGTGACATTGCCGCCAGGCTCTGCGGCATCCAGCTTAGCGCCCTTGCGGGAACCTCGCTTCATGAATTTGTTCAACATTTTGAGTCAAATCTTCCACGCTCCGTCCCTGGATCGATCTCGCTCCCCGATCGAGGGAGTAAGCTACAAACCCTAGCTAATGAACGCAGAACGCAACGGGGGAAGAACTCTGATCTCCATCAAGGAATTGAGAGCGGAGAAGAAAGAATTGGAGATACGCGCGATTCATTCATGGCAAGAAGAAGAAGATGGATTGATCAAATGATCCCTTTTGCTTTGCTCCTTTTTTTTTTTCTTTTCTTTTTTTTTCTTTTTTGTTTTTTGGAGAGATAAAAGAGGAAGAAATTGTGGGGTTAGGGAGGGAAGACGATTTGGATATTTATTTTTTTCATGAATTGGCGATAATTACATATTTAATTACCGCTTAAATGCCAAAATGCAATGCACGTCAAGGATTTTAGAATTTCAACAAGTTCGAATCGGCAATTATGACGAAATACTTACAGAATATATATTAATAGCTGTCACATGGGTTGCACGTGAATGATGAAGGTCTCCACTGGCTGTTGTTGTTGTGGCTGGCATCATGCGGGCCCCTTGGTGGGGCTCATTAAAAATGCTCTCGTTCAGTATTTTACTTTTCTATAAAATAGTATCCATGTAATTAGTGAAGTAAAATTATCAACGTAATTATTGAATTGTTGGAGAAAAAAAACAGTGAGATGAGTTATTTTTTTAATAGCATTTTGATAATTTTAAATTTAAAAAAATAGAAACAAATTTTGCTATTACAATTTTTTTTTTAATTATTTATATTTTTTCTCTATAATTCTTCATTTTAATCTAACATAATCTGAAATCCAAAAACTCTCCATTCAAATTGAATTGGCGGATAGAATTTAATTTTGACACCTAATTATTAACACATTAACATTCCCGTTACACAAATTACTTGAATTTCATTAATCAACAATTATCTTTTTTAAAAAAAAAATACAAATAATTGTCTTTCATTAACAATTTCCTACAATTGCTGGCCATTTCCCACGTCCCCTACCACATATTTAATCATCGTTTCCGCCGGCTGCCGAGGCGGCCTCCCCGCCGCCGCCTCCTCCCACGAGGACGCCGCAGCGTCGCAGATCCGCAGCGGGAAGTTGAGCACGGCGCGTGATCCGCGGATGCGGAAGGCTGCGCGGTCGTACGCCAGCGCTGCCTCCTCCGCCGTCGCGTACGTCCCCAGCCACACCCGCGCGCCGTTCTTCCCCGGGTCTCGTATCTCCGACGCGTACTTCCCCCACGGCCGCTGCCTCACCCCGCGGTAGTTGTTCCCCCGCTTCCTCCTCCCCTGCGACCGCACCGCGGCCGCCGCCTCGGCCGCCACCTGGTGATTGGCATCAGTATCGTCGAGCAGGTGGCGCCGGGCGAACTCGAGCAAGGCGAGGTCGTCGTGGCGATCAGATTGCGAGTAGATTTCCATGAAATTAAGCAATTGAGATCGAATCAAATCAATTGGCATGGAGAGATTGCACGGATTGGGATTTGTATATGTAGTAGAAGATGAGTTGGCGTTGATGCATGCGTGTGTGCATGTTGGATGGGCTCTCCCAGGGAAGCTTCTTGAGTGGCGAAAACATCAACAGGTGCGGATTCAGTTCTTGGTCGAAGTAATCATTTGAGGAAAAGGGATGTTAATTGATCGTTGACTGTGGACAGGTCAGTGGAAGGTAGTATCCTTGAAAGGGTCAATGGTCAGATTCGGCTGCGTAAGGCTTTTAGATATTCTGGGTTGACCAAGAGAATGACCATTCTTTCGGCTGCAATCAACGTGCAAAATCAGCATCCAAGGTGATCAAAAGGCAGTGGTTTGTGCATCATTTATCTTTAATCGAGTTTGTTGTTAATTATATTATTTAAAATTCTGGGCTGCTATTTTGGATGGTGTAATCCTGAGTTTTGAACTGTTATTTAAAACCATTCCTTTTTAAATTTTTGTAAATGACAAAAAAAAAAGACCTTAAAATAGTTCAGTAACAATAGATCAATTTCATGACTGATCCAGGAGACAAACTTGTAGAATCGAGTTAATTAGACAGTTAAAAAGTACAATGCATACGATTAATTAATTTCTTTCTAAATTTCAATCTGAACAAAAGTTTATTGGAAATTACACAATGAACTTTTACACTGCTATAGTATAAACTGTGACCCTATGATCGTCTAAAACTCCCCCTCTCTCTCATAAACAATAAAATTATATTTGTATGGGGGCAGAGATTTCAGTGGTTCAGCCTTGTAAGAAGCTTTGTGGAATTCCAGCCTTTAAGAGACAAGTGATCATGTAGTTCACAGCCTCAGATGAATGTTCACAACTGTTGGTTGCATGTACGTCTGCTGGATCGAAAGCACAAAAGGCAGGTAGGGGTGGAATAGAAAAGAGGACCGCTTCACCCTGTTGTCCGCACCACCGGTATCGAGTCCTACATACAAAGAATCAGTCCATGTTAGAATGATCTCATTGATTCAGATAATCAACAATGTGTTTATCATGTGGCACAATACATGGATGATCACGTTGTTCTCCAGAAAAGGTCTCGGGGCAATTTTCAAGTTGTTGAAATCAGATAGCCAAATAAATCATCTAAGGACACATATGATCTATCATTTGCATATACATGTATAACAGAATTTGAAACATCATAAATCCTAATTCCTAAGAACTAAAAGGATTTTGAAAGGAATGGCTTAATAAACATCACGAATCCAAGAGTTGTATCACCAGATACCGTAAGTAATATATTACCCAATTGTACCAGTGCAGATACTGAATCAAGAAATTATACATCAATTATTTTGTTTCATACTTCACCAAAACACTACTGTGAATGAGAAAACAAACACTTAGTTAAGTACACAAGTATTATAAGATCATATTGGGGTTCCCTTTAGTGTAAATTGTATGCTCTCATCCAATGTTCAAAATCTCAAATTAAACTTTGCATTATGTGCTAGAACGTAGTTTACCTGTCTTTATCTTGAATTTTGGGACATTTGGTTGCCTTCTTGAAATAAATTTTATTGGATGATCAGTAGAGTGCCTATGCCGGTCTGTGGAGGAAATCAACTACCAACGGAATTGAAATACCACATATATAAGAAGTAGATCAAAACTACAATGATCGAACTGAAACATGCAAATTGTGAGAAAACATAGATGCAATAAAAAAAAATTCAGATTCTGCAGGTCAACCCAAATGAATTGCTTGCTGTTACATTCAAAAACTAGTTTCAAGTAAATAAAAGTGCATCGCATTACCAAATCAACTTAAACCATCCATTTAAAATGGATGAAAATCAAAGAAATGTGAAGTATCACTACAAATAAATTGCTAGTATGATCAGGATCAAGGTTCAGAAAATCATAGATATAACCAAGAAGATCAGCTCGTCTGTCTGCAAACCGCCAAATTTGTGAAACCAGTAAGCCCAATTCATAATCAGACAGGACAACATCAGAATATTGCCTAATATCTATGCATCAACCTAAAGTGTATGGCATAGACATATCAGTCCTTGTAAATTTATTTTCTTATCATATTTGTAATAAATTAGAAGTAACTGAAGCATTTCCAATAAAGATAGAGATTAGCTCTAAGACCCTATTTTTTTTACACTAATTATGGACGAACTTACTGCACACACAAATCAAGACACAGTACCATGATGCATGCTATTTGCAGATGATATTGTTTTGGTAGATGAAACTGAATAAGTGCTAAACTAGAATCTTGGCGGAAACACTAGAAGGGAAATATTTTAGGCTTAGTAGAATAAAGACAGAATAAATACAATTTAAGTTTAGCAATATTAGACGTAATAAGATAATTGTTAAAATGGGAGATGATAAGTTGTTCGGAACAGAGCTTTAAATATTTATGATCTTTTTTGCAAAATAATGGAGGGATTGAGAGATGAATATATAATATAAGCAAGATAGTTGAAATGGAGGAGAGCATTGAGTGTTTTATATGATCCTAAAGTACCTTTCAAACTTAAAGAAAAGTTCTACAAAACCGCAGTTATACCCTGCTATGTTATATGAAGATGAATGTTGGGCTATGACTCGAGCATGTGAGTAAAAGATGAAAGTTGCAGAGATGAGAATGTTAAAATGGATGTGTGGGCATACGAAGATGGACAAAATAAGAAATGAGAGCATTAGAAAGAAAGTCGAAGTTGCATCTATTGAGAAAAACTCTGAAAGACAAGTTTAAGATAGTACGGCCATGTATTTAGACGATCAATAAATGCTCCAGTTAGGCGATGTGAAACTATAACAAACACGCATATCAAACAAGGAAGAGGAAAATCAAAAAAGTCTTGGTTAGCAATAATAAAACAAGATAAAATTTATTTAAGTAAAGATGATGATATAGCAAGAGATAGAGCTTAATAGCGTAAAAGAATCCATATAACCGACCACACCTAGTGAGATAAGGCATAAGGCTTGGTTGTTATTGTTGTTGTTGATGATCATGTTTGTAATAACTCCAATTAAAACAATCAATTACAAATTTTCATGAAGATGAACAAACCATTACATAGATGGATTACATCTCCCACTCAATTAATTAAAAAAAATGCAATCATAGCCTAACCTCAAACATCTGCCAAATTGCAAACAATTAATGCTTATAAAGAAGCATGAACTTCGATATGCAAAACAGATAATTGAACACTCAAATGATGGACAGTTTTGACACCTTGTTTTCATAATTTTTAGATAGTCTAAGCATAAGTTCAACACTTCTAGTTGTGCATTAAATTGAATATAAACAATAAATTATAGTCGCATTCCTCTAGTTGTTAATTTAATTCAAATCAGTAACTTTGGCTGGGTTCCCATGACTCAAAGATTATAGTGGGTCATGATTCAATTAAGATTATAGCCATATGTCATATGCAAAACTGTTTACTAAATCTCTGTCTGTAATATGACTCAATATTGAGTCCGACTACATAATGCTAGTGCTTAATGAAAGCCCAGCACATGTATTTAAGGTTACATGGAATAAATTTCACTTTATTTTTCATGCCTTAAATATTTTTCTATTTTAGATAAGGTATCAATTCTGGACCATGCTGACAAAATAAAGACAGCCCTTTCCAGGAACATGTGCAACATGAACATATCTCAAGTGCATGTGACTTGAGGTTTTCTTAATAAAGAGAAGGCTTCGTCATGAGAACCGAATCTGTATATGTTCCTTTTGAAGCTGACCATACTTTCTAACAACTCTAAAGGAGGATAATCACATCAAAGACTTCCATATACCAAAGGATGGTACAGCTAACAGCTGCACTAATCATTCTAGAATATAATCTATGAGAGATCCACAAAATTTAGCTAAAAATATGAAAAAGTGTTGTCAAAGTTCTCAAAGTCAACCATCAAAATGGCTAAACTATCTTAAAACCACTAATTATTGAGTAGCTATGCCTAGGATAATTTCAATCTCCAATCAAAATCTTAGGTTTAAAACTACAGATTGCTTGGTATATACCATGGTTCTGCTGCTAGTTTTCATTCATGTCATCTAGTCAGTTGCAAATAAATCCTTGCAAATAATAGAAAGTAAAACACACATAGCTACACAAAACTACAGTAGATAATATACTTAGCTTCTGCTCTCTACTAAAGTACCTGATGAACCATTGGTACTTTGTACCACAAATCAATTTTTCTTCCAGAATAATAGCTACTATAAAGAAAATAAAACCAAAAGAACAAACAATGTTATACTAATCGAACTAAGAGAAAATTTAGCATAACTTATGAATAACAGACTAAAAGGTCAAACCTTTTCATCATAGCGAAAGAGTGAGAGATCAAAATACGGTGAAGGGCTCTGTGATTGACAAGTGTATGGCAGTGTGCCCAACAATTTTTTCACATACTGCAAGAAAATCATAAAATTGGATTATGAGGTTTAAACTTTTCAAGAAACAACAATACCTTGTTTCTAGCCTGCAATTTATTAGTGCAAAAAACAAATATTTTGTTCAGTTAAGAGAAAATATAACCGATTAAGATGTTTGATAAAGAAAAAAAAAAGATCCATGCAAAAAATGGCCTCTCATGAACATCATGACCTAGTCATTCAATCAAAATTTAGGCAGAAATATGTTGCTTATTGTGATAATCATCTAGGCGGCTGCTAAGGATTAATAAATTGAATTAATATAATAATGTCACAAATTAAGAAAAAAAAATAAAAATAAAAAACATACATAAACTACATCAAACAAAAAAAAACAATTTGCAGCGATCTATACATCGTATGTACACATCTCATGCAACCTTTTTATCTGAGAAGAAAGATAAAAGATTTGGTGAAGATATTTTGCAATATCCTGATTCAACATCTTCCTTGGGTAGAATGTGGATCACCTTTCTCTTTGTATGAAGGAACAAGTACATATGTTTGTTAGTGCAATTCTTCGATATTAATGACACCCAAATGCATTACCTCTTCCTTCTTGTTTTCCTGATAAACTGAAGTTGACACCTATTACATGGAAAATAAGATTACTTTTTCTCCGCTAGTCCACTCTACCTATATTTTTTATTCATTACTGTAAATATATGCCCTAGAATATTAAATATCAGTTGCTCAAGCTGATTCAAAGATATTATGAAGACCCAACTAGCTACAGCTATATACAATTGTACTCATCTGCTTGCATCATCCTTTCATGGAATATTATATCAAAGGCTATGTGCACGGCAGCTTCATTGTCATGATACGGGTTCATTGATCCTGAGCCAACTGGGTCAACCATTATTTGGTCACCTGTTGCTAGGATCATAACCATCCTACTGATTTATGATTCCAAAAGTGCGGAGTGATTTTTTTTTTTTTTTTGAATCCTAGATTTAAGATGTGAGTGATGGATTGTTCATTAGTTTGACTTATGATCAGTAAGGCATTAGATGTGGACGATGACCAACAATATCTACTTGATTGCTTTTGACTTCTGATTCTGTTTTTGATAGAGAATATGGATCTCTATTATTTTATGATCTCTGTGTGCAGATTTTGATGATTTGAAATCTATCATTATTTAATCTTGTTAACTAGTGGTTACATCATTTTGATGGGTAAACTAATGTGTGGAATGATATTGATATGATATTATAAATTCAGGGTTAATGAGATGTATTTGATTCCAGCTATGCAGCAAAAGTGAGGCTGAGTGTGTTGCTCCAAAGTAAAATAAAAATAATTGGAGAAATGACTCCAAAAATACGATTTGAATTCTTTGAGGATCAGGCTTACTTTTAAGAGATTTGAGATTGAAGAATGAGATTTGAGATGGAAGAATGTTACGTTTAGTATTAATTAAAATCTACGTAGGAGATCAGTTAATCTATTTAACCTCAGTATGACAGCTTAATTGACTTAATTAGGTCATTTGGAGTTCTAATTAGAAATTATAAGGTAGTAATCACGTTGATTGGGTTTAATATTGGCTTTTGGCTTGAACTGGGCTCAATTTAAGCCTAACCTTATGTTGAACCAGTTGACTCAGCTATGAATCACTAACTCATTTCAACGACCCCAAACTCAATTGAACTACTGAGGTCTTTAAGTTTGTGTTAAAGAGAATCTGGATTCCAACAGCACACCTGCTCCTGCTCCCCCTTAATTTGAACCACAATCTCCTCCTCTCCCTCTTTTGCACAGCAGTGGATAGCAAACATATCTTGTAATTGATAGAATTATGCATGTTCAAGCAATATTTGTCCCTAGCAGATTCTCCTCCTCTCCCTCTTTTGCACAGCAGCAGACAGTAGACATATCTTGTGTTCGATAGAGTAATGCACCTTTGAGCAGTAAACAAGTGCTTGAACAGTACAATCCTTTTGATTCCACAAGCAACAGATAGATGTATGAGAAAAATTAGCAATTATCCTGAACTATGTATAGTCCTGATTATTAAAATCAGTAAATCACGTTTTGCTAGTCTTCTCATGTCAGAACTTCAGATTGCCAATATTCAGATTCATATATTTGTGCAGATTTATTACGAAACTTTGTGGGACGAGGTTCACCTGTGAGAAGCCGCTTGCCTTGCTTTTCATGCTTTGCAGTTGTTCAAGAGCATGAATATTATTGGAGTGTGAAGAAATGAAATTAGCATGCACAGACTCTCTCGAGTCCGCATGAAAATAGTCATAGAACCGCTCAAACAAGGAATATAGTTCCTCGGATGAATTCTGCCAAAAATAAATCGTTATGTAATCAAGAATCATATCTAATGAAAACAATAATGAAAGGTCATTACCTGATAAAATGCAACAATCTCAGTAGTTTCCATGTTATAAACAGCAAAGAATGCTAGATGATGATCAGAATTCCGAACCTAAATTATTAGATGTATTAGGACAGTTGTTTGCCACAGATCCCATGTTAAAATATAAAATAAAACAACTAAAACTTTTGCCCAATGTAAATAACATGATATAAATGCTTACACCACCATCAGCACTGCCAAACTTCAAAAGAAGATGCTGACGATCCAAAAATTGAACCTGCTGAGTACCCCAAGTGTTACAGCTGCAAATAGAATGACTAGGAAAAATAGCATGAAAGGGAGGGAGGGGAGAAGATTGGGAGTCAGAGTATCCAGAAGTTGGAGCAAGAAAGATAAGCAGGTAATGAAGAGAGTAGTACTTCTACACAAAGACTTGAAGATTTTGCGTGATGTCACCAAATCAGATAAAATATTAAAAAAAGTAAGCATTTAAATAAAAGGTCCAGTTTCTCCAGATATAAAGCTATGAAATGTTCAAATATGGCAGTGCTCAATTTGAAGATCCATAAAACTTTAAAAAAATAAAAAACTTAGAGTGGATACCTTCAACATGATGAGATCAAGATAATCTTGGAAGTGATAATAGAACTTCTTCTTAAGATGTTGAACCCTCTGGAGAAATATTTAAATTTAGCTTTTTTCTATCAACAATTTCAGTATCAAATACATGTCATAGAGATAAATTATAGATCAAAAGGCGAGTATTTGAAAAACTCAAAGTTCTCTATTTACTGTGTTTTCTGATTTCAGAAAAAGTTGTGCAAGTAAAAAAGATAGAAAATTAAACTATAATGTATTATGCCACTTCCAATCAGTGAAGCCAACAGTTTCATCTCTTAATGATGCACAGATTTCTAAGTTGCCATTCCTACCATGTTCTCCATTGTCAATTGTTCCTCTTATATGAAGAATATTGTATGAAGACTTAATTTAAACAATGCTTCCCAAGATTCATCTTTATAAGACTTCCCAGATTTTAACATACCTTAGAGGATTTATGACAATGATGCAAATTATATACCAAGAAACCAGACTTTAACATACCATAGTGGGTTTATGACAAAGATGTAAATTATATACCAAGAAGATCTGAATCAAAAAGCGCCATAAAAGAAAAACCATAACAAGGCTAACTTCATAATTTTGACAAAATTCCAATTTCCATCAGGTTTAAAATCTAAAGGCATTTCTTTTCTCAATGTCTTAAATTCAAGTATTTTGAATTATGTAAGAGAGACAATAAATTAGTTATAATAGTGGAATCACAACTTTGTAATTTCTTAGTTGCTGATTTTTCTTTAAATCTTAAGTTTTATGACCTCCAAATTTACTTAGCCCCTAAGTAAATATGTCTACCGAGGATTCTATATATGGGTTTCGTACTAAATTTTCTTAGAATGCAACGTGTTGCCAAGTCTTTCAATTTTCAGTGTAAATCTCTGACTTCTCTTTGTTATAATTGCTTGGGAAGCTAGAGTTGTGATTGCCTAGTTATCTATTTTTCTCCTTCCCTTTTCACCATTCAACCTTCGATCCTTAGCTATATACTTACACACTACTTTAAGGTTATTATGGTAAATGATCCTGCACCAGACAATCAAGTAAAATGTTATCAGCACTTCCAGACTAATGTTCTATGCAGCTACCCCAATAAAAGGATTCATGTGGGTGATTTTCTGGTATTATTTTCTGTTTGCACCAATGTTCCTACAATATGAAAGACTAAAACTACTATGCTTTGTAGTTCTGAAAGGGACAGCATTTTTGTCCACTGCAATATTCCACCAGAATCAACAATGTTACATCGCAACAATTCCCAATTCCGCATGCAAGGCTGCATGAGTGTGTTGCTACACACAAGCAAAAAAGCCTAGGCCATGCACTGTCACATTGCACAATACACAGAGGTGGACATGCGACCTCTCTGGTTCCTAAGGCTAGTAAAGGTCAAGGATAGCTGTATTATAACAATTAGACTAGAAATTCTGGTTGCAATAAACTCTAAAATCATCAGAATATGAAGGTTCCAGAAGTATGGATGAGATAACAAGAAATGTTTTGAAGAGCAGTTGGTTGTGGTTAGCCTCAGAGATCATATTCTGAGCACCTGCTGAGCAATGAACCAGGACAGAACATGCACACGTTCCTCATTTTTTTTTCTCAGGGTTCAAAATTGTAATTTAGTGTTTTATGCTTTATGTGGGTACAAACATTATTTGTCCCCTATTTCCTTTCCTTTCTTTAGTATTTTCTCCCTTTAATGCTTACAAGTTACTTTATTAAACAAGTATCATTTTGTAGGTAACTAATCTCCTATCTGTTGTCGATTCTTTATATTTGCATTGGATAGAAGAAGAGAGAGATCATCTGCCTGAAATGCATTCCATTGCTACATAAATTAAGTTGCCTCAGACTTATAAACTAGTTTGGCCTTGAAGAGCCGATTTAAGATTAAACCATAAGTGACCTAATATAGGATCAAAGTAAAGAAAAAAAAAAAAAGACTTGAAATAAGGGGAATATTTTTTTGAGACAACTCAATGCACTATGCAGCTTGCCTCTTAATTTGACTGGAAATCAGTTCTAACTGCACAATGGCAGCTCATGTGGTAAAAGGCAATTCGCTCGCCCCAGCGCCCCCACCAACCCGTCCCTAGGTCAACAGAGGAGGTAAATCATGGATGGGTACTAACCATTAGTGCAAATGGTCAAGGCATGAGGGAGTTATGCTCGGACACGCCGAGTTTCAACTCAAGACCTCATGTGGCAACCTCCCATGCCTTAACCACCGTACCGCCCCAAAGGAACACACAATGGCAGCTCATGTGCATATGCACTGTTGTTAATCACAACATAAAATCACATGAAACATTTTTCAAACCCATCATATTGCAATTAAAGAACTCATATTATTAGATCCATTAAGGAACACTCTCTGACCACTCAACTGTTATTTATTAGTCAGTAACCACTTCATGTGTAATGCTCGTTTAAAAAAGAAAGCATGCCAATTTTCATTTACAGAAGAACCATGTTTAGGCACTTAGCTGAGAATGTTGCATTGATACCAGTTGAAGGCCTTGATGGAAACAGTGTGTTTCCACAATTTCAAATCATAGGACAAAAAAATTCAATGATAAATCAGCATGCAGTTGATATGTTAGGAGTGATAACTAGTGGGATAAAAAAAAAATAGGGTAAACGAGAGAAAACTATAAATTAGCTACTAACTTTATAATGGAGTAGACCATTGTGATTTAGTACTAATATTCTAGCTTTATTTTTATCATTTGGGCATGTTAAGGTCTCTTTTGACTGTTTGCATTCCATTTTGAATTTCCAGGTAAATGTGCTAGTTTTGGTCAACAAGAACGAGTAGATGTTAACAAGTCTAATCGTACAAGCAATTGTAATACAAAGAAACTTGATTGATTCCCAAAAAGGGGATGTACCAAGGATGGATCTGGTTCTTCATTCCATGCTTTTCGAAAAATAAAGGAAAGCAGACGTTGCTTGATACCAGAAATGAAAGAATTTGCTTCTGTAACCTGCTGGTGATGAATATTGTTAGCTGACTGATGAACAAATTCCTAAGGCCTGCTTTTATTAATTCTGGCACACTGAAGAAACATCAATTATTGCCAAAATAATGTCAAAATAGAAAAAACACAATGAAATTTGGAGTTAAAAATTTTAATGTTTATCGCCAAATTATTATGATATTATCAGTTGTGAAATTAAAAAGTGCACATGGGTTTCGTGTCTGCAAACATTCTTATGCTAAAGGAGTGAGGTCTTCCCCTTATAGGTTAACCACATGGGTCAGCATTCCTATAGTTGGGCAGCCTTTGGAAGGCTAGAATCAACATTAGTCACAATAATGGCTATAATATATTGGTTTTGGGGGTCTGAATAAAATGTGCAGTGACAACTTCCCATTCTGATAGAAACCATACCCCACATTTCTGATTTATAGAAACTTTATCTTCAAGCAGGTACCATGTGTCATCAGCAAACATTCTCACATGACTAAATACAGGGATAAATCAGTTTGCCTCATATAGCAAATTCACGTGGCTGAGATTCAGTGTAAAAGAAACTGAATTTCTTTAACCATAAAACTAGAAATAATTAAACTATTATAAGTTCATAAT
Source organism: Kaempferia elegans (assembly GCA_037974815.1). Classification (NCBI taxonomy): domain Eukaryota; kingdom Viridiplantae; phylum Streptophyta; class Magnoliopsida; order Zingiberales; family Zingiberaceae; genus Kaempferia; species Kaempferia elegans. The sequence goes on along the minus strand of JBBPFQ011049789.1, from coordinate 3,627 downwards.
CCAGACCAAAAACTAATTTATTTCATTGAACCGATATGTTTATAAAATAGCAAAAAAAATTATATTTTTGCATCATTCTCCTCCACTGAGAACTTGACTCGTGATAGGATATTGTCATCTACAGCCCATCCTTTATAACAAGTAAAAAATATACAATCATCTTCTTTTAGCCTTCAAGAAACCAAAAAATTAACTTTATCATTAAAAAAAACTTAGAGAGCTTTGAGCAAGAAAAGTCCCCTTCAATTTGAGGCTTCTCTTTAGAATAGCTAAACTGTCATATCTAGATTTGTTCCAAAGGATAGCTTACAGCTAGTATATGCTAATTAAAAAGAGAATAAACGATTTACAATCGTTAAATATAGTTGGCAAAGCTAATACAATGCATATTATATGCTGTTTTAAATGGCCAACTAATAATTTGCTGATTTTAAATGGTAATTGCTGACTTTAAATGGCCAACTAATGCATATAATTTGCTGCCTTTAAATGGCCAACCAATGGATATAATCTGCTGGCTTTAAATGGCCAATTAATTCCTTTGACAATCATCATCTTCTTCTAGTTCGCCCCTTCAATTAACAAGGAAATATTTTGAGTTGTTACAAGGTGAAGCTTTATTTGCGTCACAACTATGTCCTCGATGTTCAAAAATGATAGTGCTAAGGTGAGGGTGTTAGCACTAGGGTGACGCGACTTGAACCAAGTGTAAGCTTGACAGATGTCTATATGCCACCACCAAATTACCAGAGTTAATAACAAATTGTACTAATGAAGCTTCTTATTTTTTTTATCTTCATAATCAATCTCACACCAAACCCCAATCATCATGTAATGGATCCAAAACTATCTTCACTAAATCCCAAATCTAATTATTAAGGACCCACATGTAGATAGTTAGGGGTGTAATTTTGAACATACAAATCACAAAGGTGCATATGTCAAATGACAATAGCTCAATATTTTTTACTACTAACATGGTGGTATCAGAACCACCAATTCCACGACACTAAGTCCAAGGCTTCCTCTCCTGATCTACTTCATTGGCTGTTCCTGAGTTATTGCCTTTATAGATTGCTATTTTCTATATTGTTTTCTGTTGATGTTGCATCCTAGAGTTGTTTGCTTCCCTCTTGATGAATCTTGGCATAGTCATCCCCAACACTGAGGATACAGATAGATTTAGACTTGAGTGCAGAGAACGTGGAATCTATACAATCAGCAGATCTTCAAGTACATGACAGGGTCCTGACTATTGCAGTTATTCCTAGATTATATAACTTCAAAATTAATATCTTAAATGAAATTAAGAGAATATAACCATGTCCATTTTGAAGAGCAAAAAATTTCCAAACACTCATTAACGGGCATACTAATTTTAAAGAAGTAGAAAAAAGGCAACGCACCTGAGAATTAGAGTTAAGAAATAGTTCATCATCCTCTAGGCAGAATGGGCCAATATTTCGTACATCAACTAGATTTCCTGAATCACGAACTTGGAGAATATGCATTGTCTGATATCTTAAGGATAATATACACAACAAATTTTCATACAAGAAAACCCCCATGTTATGCACTAAGTTGACATAATCATTGCAAAAAGACTTCTCGTCCATTACCACTCCATCATTCAGTCTGTCAAGAATATTATGAAACTAAAAGATGAGATATTCAGCAGCTAGACAAATTAAGAAATGAGCATTGCAAATAGAAAGTATTCCCTGAGTAGCTAAGTACCTTACAAGGTGAAAAGTTATTTTGTCTATTGAAGGAAGTCCATGAATTGCCCCCTCAATAGGAGGAACTTCTTGACTTTGTGTGGTTGATGTTGCAAATAAGCCAAACTGATGGTTCTCCAGATAAAGAAAGAATTCCTTGCAAATGAATTCATTGCTGGATCCTAGTGATATACTGTATAGATGAGTAAAGAAGCTGTCGAACTTCTTCGCTTTCTGAGTCAAGGTTTGGTGATCACAATTTTCTCCCCTGAATGAATATGACAACCATTTAGGTCTGAAAACTATGATATCCTGCATGTTCCTGCTGAAACTAACAAGGTACTGCCCGTCATCTGTGAACTTCCGAAATGAATGATCTGGACAATCAATATCACATATAGTAGAGCCAGGAACAAGATTCTCGTAAAATTGTCTAACAAAGTTAATCTGCAAAAAGGGTGAAATTTGTACACATAATTTGTTTATCTAAGAACATCAAACCAGCAATATAAGTCTGTTGAATCTAGTAGTTTGAACAATACTAGCCAAAAAAAAGGTAGCCAAGGTTTTACTAAAATAAAAATTTTAAAAAAATACAAACCAAAATAAGTGGAAAATGTAGATGTAATCATATTACCAGATTATTCTTCACAAGTTTTGTTCCTAGGACATATAATGCTTGAGAGTCAAAAAGAAATAGAATGGGCACTTGTTGCTAATCTGTACAGCATATTGCATGTAAGTGTGATTGTGAAAGGAGTTACCTTCTACAATTTTAATTTTAATTTGAAAAAATAAATAAATGACGCGAAATACATGCGTCAACCTTGTGAAGACAAATTCAGCGTTTTTGTCTTCGTGCTATTCCATAACAAGGCTCCGCGATCAGCAGTTCCTATAAGTTTTGCACAATGCTTAAAAGGCTACAGTAGGGAATCCAAAATCAAGCAAACGAAGATTGCTTACGGTGACAGAGACCATCACAGAACAAAAAACCTTTTAGCAACAAAAACGATAATGCCAGGAGGCAACTAAAGTAAGCGTCAACTTTCAGCAATGGCACACAGACATACTTAATCATAATCAAACATTTGGAATAAAATCGGCGAAAAGCATACACTGGCACCGGGACGAGGAGCGTGGATTTGGCGCTTGAAGACCCTAGCCGCGACGTTGGTGATCCTAAACATCAGAATCACCGTGGAAAGAGGATGGACAAGGAAGGTGCAGACGCCTGATTCGGGAGGGGGAAGGCGCGGCTGTGGCGGACGCGCATTAATCCTCCAAGAAATCTCGCTACTTCGGTCGATTGGAACTCGATGCCAACGAAGGGGTCACAGGAGAAGGGGATTGCGAGCCCTTACCACCATGATGGGCGTATGGCGTGGTGGCTAGCTTGGATGTCTGCTCGCCAGGGAAAGATTGTGAGGACGAAAGTGCTACACGGTGAGAGTAGAGAACGCGAGCTGATTAGCGTGAAGGTCGAATCCAGACGCCCACAACTGTAGAAGCCGAGTGGTGGTCGTATCTTTGTCAACCCTGTGAAAGCCTAAAGGCTCTTTTTATGTTTTTTTTTAAGTCCAAATACGTCTATGTTGATCTTTTATTTATCTATTAAAAAAAATTAACACCAGAAGCATACAAGTTACAGACAGCTAGTGATATACCATTTCAAGGAGTGCTTGGTAGACGGATTTAGAAGACGAGAATGAGAATGAAATAGGATTCATTATCATTCTTGATGCTTGGTAGAAGGGAATCGAAATTCAAATATGGGTATCATACCCCTAATTTCATAGCCAACACCCCCTAGGTTATCGCTAAACTCATTTCCCCCTCAATCATACTTATTACTATTCTCATTACCAAATATATACCAAGAGTCCCCTATATCAATCCTCTCCCTTCT
>JBBPFQ011049680.1:0-10430 GCA_037974815.1 Kaempferia elegans | reverse complement strand
AAAAATGTATAATTTTGTGAAAAATAGAAAATTGGAAATCAATTTTCTATTTATAATAATAATAATAATAATAATAATAATAATAATAATAATCGCTAATTTTGTGGATGATTTTACGTGTTGCTTTCAATATGTTTGGTGGATGTGGAAATACTCATATAGTGTTTGATTGGGTGTTAACTACTGACAAGGAGAGTCCACAAGTTGGTGCCCGGTCACACTCCGATTTGACCCGCCACGCACCATTTTACATTTAATTTACCCCCAAAATTAAGTAGCCCACTACTTTGGTCTTAGACATCACATTTCAATCCAATCAATTTGGTCCAAATTGGGAGTAATTAAGTCATTAATTACTATTTTTTTCCTTAATTATTTTAAACATTTAAGCCCACAATTAACCAAATGATGAAGGCATATCATTATGACCATAACTATGAGCTCACTTTCACTAATGACACGAGAATTAGATCCCTCGACAAAACTTTCACTTCACTTTCAATTGACATGGTCATGAGAACATATCCACAGTAAAGGCATCGCCCGCCACTAAGACTTAGCCTACGATTCAAGAGCATCTTAGCGTTCTAACCCCTTACGAAACTTGTAAGACTTTTCCTACTCCGAAAAGCGACAAAAGGAATCGTTCGTCGGTTCCTCCGGTTTAACTAATTAAACGGATCAAATTATAAATCAACAAACAAAAGAAATTAAATCTTAATTAGTCTTTTTCATCTAATTCTAAAATCATCGAATAAAAAAAGAGGTTCCATATCTATGTATTTACTTGTCATTGTTATTTGAACAATAACAAGGAAAAGGAACGCGAGATGTTGCAATCACGCCAACTCAACCTTGAGTTGTGCTTATTGGTGGTGATAAAGCTTTGTTGGTTTTAGATAGCTTGTCGCTTTCGTTCCTCCTTTTTTTTCTTTTTTTTTTTCTAGATTCATGCTTGGCTAAGCTTTCGCGCTTATGGCAATTTTTTTAATCCAACTTATTGTTTGATGCATGATTAATCATGATCATCATCATCGAGTTCATTGTGTTAATTAGATGCTAATTAGGGTTTTTATTATGGAGAAAGGGAAAGAAAAAAAGTGCATTAGGTTTCAATCAAACATTTTGGAGAACAAATTCTGTTGGCTTTTGGAATTTTAGGGTTAGTGGGCATTGCATTCACTAACATATAATTCCCTTCCATTATGAGGCCTAGAGGGCACCACGTAGCCCTTAAATAAGAATCGACCAAAACATCACACATGTACTTGAATATTAATATATTATTATTTTTAATACCATTTATTATGATGTGAGAATCTTTTCCCTATTTCAATAATAATTCATTCTCATTATAATAGTTACTCATCATTTGTCGTAACTCATGCATGGAAATTATATATACTATTTGTTAAATTATTTCAAACAATAATGATTATGTGATATGTGCTAAATTAAATTAACTAATTTTTTAGATTAAATAAATAAATTAATTAATTAAATAATCTTACAACAAAAAAATATTTTTTATCACTATTATTGTATTATATTTTTTTAATAGGTAAATATTTTTATATAAGTCAAAAAGATATATATATATATATATATATATACTTTATATTTATATATCCTCCGATCTCAAAATTAAAATAATTATTTTCTTAATTGATCATCCATAATTTTTCCTCCAAATGAAACTTACAACTAAGGAATATTGGGCCTATGGACCGCCCGCCACGAGTACTTCCTGATTTACACTGGTGGCCGGTGGGGCCGAGCTAATCAGCCCAAAAATAGTCAATAAGGTTTTTTTTTTTTAAGAATCTAAACATTTTCCTGTAGATATAGTCATCTTCTGTTGCATATGAAGTCAACTTGTGAGTTTTCTCCCTAACAAGCCTCTTGATAGAACAATTGAAGAATATATTATAATATTATTGATCCTAATCATTATGATTAATAATAGTTGCTATCGTATTATCAAATAGTTATTTTCAACTCTTGCATTGTTGTTATGTGACTAACCTATACCATAAAAGTTACAATCATGCTATCCTTTGCCACAACCATTCAATTTGGATATGGCTATCGATCGAAAGGTCGATCACCATCATGTTGTCCATGCACTCAATATCTTTGACAAACGGCACCATCCGTCTTGCTCCGTTCCAAAGAAGTTTGAATTGAGTTAGGGACGACATCAATGACTCAATCCTCACCCACCGCCCTTTTGCAATTTTACTTTGACAAATTGTTTTTATAAACTACACAAATAATAAACAAAACCCTAATTAAAGACCAACTCAATTAGGTTTATTTAACATGATTATGGACATTATTGTTGTTCTTGTCAAAAAAGAATGAGAAGTTGAGAGGATGTGAAATATTTATATATATTATCCAAGGAAACAATTTTCTTGTTGGGGGATCCACCATGATGATGATAATGATAATAATAATAATTATTATCATTATTATTTTAATTCAATTCCTAAGCAATAGCTTTTGATTGATGTGATTAATTAATTTCCAATAAGGTTCTTAAAAAAATTAAGGGCCTAAGAATTTTCTTAATTTTATGAAATTTTAAAATATTGTACTGAACAAGATCTTTTATGAAAATATTGGAAATAAATATAATGATAGGACTAATATTATTTATCACATTCTTTGTAATTTTAAACAAATTGTTGTATACACTACAAATTTTTTGTGTAAAATAATATATTTATTAAGTTGTTAATTAAGGAACAAGTATGTTGTTAGTTTTTATTATTATATTGAACATCATTATACGCTCTTATGGTAGTGTAAAATCATATTATGCTTTTTTTTCAATGAGACGTCTTATGATTTTCTCCAAGCCTCCCATGTTTCCCTTTTAATGTAAGCTACTTTTTTCGGAATGAGTTTGGTCATGGCCTATGTCTTCAAGTACTCTTTCACCTCTAAGCGCTAGCTAGTGACGATGAAGCGGGAGCAAGAAAACCAATAATCTCTTTCTTGTCCTTCTAAGGGCATAGAAAGTGATTGTAAGAGGGTTCAATGACTTAGCTAATTAAGTCTAAGCGAAGTGGAACGCAAAACGCATTTTAATTAAATGAGGTGATGCATTAGTGAAATCTCATTCTCATTTTCATTCTCATATATAGCATGGTTCTTCAAATTAGTTAAACACTATAGGATGCTTAGTGAGTGATGACTCAATTTATAGATAGAAAGCTCTATCATAAGAAAGTACTATGTTAGGTTTGGAAAGCGATTGAACCAAGGAATTGATACAAATTTTTCCTTTCTATAGTCGGCTAAATGACTCTACTCCACCTCAATTCTACAATTTCAAACCTTACACATGATTTTATTTATATTATATATGTGTGTGTTGCCTTTAATTTGCATTATATATACATCATTACATATCACAAATTATAATATAGGAAATTCTATTTTGACTTTTTATTATATTTAGGGGCCGGGTGTATATTTGGATACCTTTATAATTTTTTATCATGTTATTTTTATTTTATATCATTTGGATAATGTTTATCATGCAATAAGTAGAACAAAAACTTTAAAAAATTATGAGTTATGAGATCTTTATTTATAAAATGATTAATTTTTATTTAATCCTTAGTGGGGAAAGGCACACACTAATCCAATTATCTTTTCAACTAACACGTGCTTGGGTCACTCATAATTATAATTTTAAAAATTTGATAATTCTTTTTTTTTATGGGCACTAGAAATGTAAGCAACCCGATTAATCTTGAAGGTGACCGATGTCTCTATAAAAATTTTCTATTGATCATCTATGAAAAAAGCACATATGAAGACTCATTATAACCTCTAGGGTTCTCAGATTCTCTATTTATTAAAAAGAAAATCTTCTATAATACACCGTAGCTTAATTTTAAAAAAGACCTATTCATGGGGCTGCCCAAAATTTTGGCTTGACATTATGGCTAATTAATTCACACTACCCAAATTATATTCCTCCTTAATTAAGAGCATGTGAACTGAAAAAACACCGAAATATTATTTTAAAAAATATATTTTCATTAAATAAAATGACTATTTAGGTTATTAGGTAATCACACAAGAGGAATTGATGATTAATTTTAATGTTGATATTTAATCATCTTTATTTTAAAAAAAATGTAAAAGATTTTGTTTACCCCCTAACATTTTCTAGTACTATTTATCTCTTTAACGCATTTATTGTGGTATTTAATTTTAAATATTATATAAATTTTGATCACAAAAATGAATACGTCTCCCACTATTTGTGTGGGACCCTCCACCATCCGAAATAATTCTAAAAGAAGAAAATAATAATAATAATAATAATAATAATAATAATAATAATAATAATAATAATAAAATTGATCTAGAAAAGAATCCATAAAATGAGAAATAAAAAGGGTGAGGGAGGGGAGGAGGGAGGGAGGAAGGTGGGGGTGGTTATTCCAGGAGGAATGAAGACGGTAGTTTAGTGCCGAAAAAGGGGCCTCCTTTCCTCTTTCTTCTCTTCCTCATCCGCTCTCCTTGCCCAGCATCAATCGTGAGTATTCGCAGCTTTATCATCTTCGAGATCTCCGTCTGCTTCCTCCCTCTTTGCTGTAATTTGTTCGCTTTTGAATCGATGATAATGAGCTCCGTCTTGGTCCGAGCATGCTAAAGATGTGATTTTTTTTGTGGTTCTTTTCTTTTTTGTTTTTGTTTTTGTTTTTGATCTCAGGGGACCAAATCCGGAGGAGAAGAATATGCAAGTTTGTGAGTAAAGCTTTGGTCTTTCAACTGGAATCTTTGTGTTTGTGGGTTAAATTTTTGAGGCAGTTTCTTGTTTCCGATGTCTCTGTATTCCGCCCTCTTCCACTTTCCCCCCTAATAATAGAGCATGCTTGGAATCTCTATGATAAGATTGATAGGTTACATTTTTCGCCATCCAGATCGACCCTTTGTCGATTTTGGCCGGGTAGCATTTCATAAAAGGGCTAAAAGTTCAATTTTTATTGAATACCGAACGCTGCAAATGATGTTTAAACATTGATTCTAGAACCGTGTTGTTTAGAGAGGGAAAAAAAAGTTTCAGTTTTAGTTGTTGCGGTGTGGTTGGTTTTTCATTTTTGTTCCGGTGGATCAGTTCTTGTAAAGGGAAAGGGATCTCAAAATGTACCACGCGGGGAATTAGGTTTTCTCATTTGGTTTGGAATTGGGAGATATGTTGGAAGACCGCCTCTATTTGATCTCCAGGGTCTTTGAGGGCAGTTCAGACCAAGAACCCAATTGGCATTACCTGGCTTATCACTTCCATGAGTCCTTGAACACCAAGAAACGGGTATTAGGCGAAGGATTGGCAGGAGTAGAGGAGGAGGAGGAGGAGGAGGAGGAGGAGGAACGAGGTAAAAGGAAGAAATCTCTGCACCAATCTGTTAGCCCCAACATGGGAGATATGAATCAATCTCTCCATGATTCTGATGATCACACGAGCAATGAGTCACACAGTAATCCAAACATCTTGAACAGGCTCACTGGGGATTTAATAACGACATGCTTTCTGCACCTTTCCCGGTCTGATTATGGTGCAGTTGCATCTGTCAACCGTGCCTTCCGCTTGATGATTCGGGATCTCTACAAGCACAGACGCCAGCAGGGGATAACTGAACACTGGGTCTATTTCTCATGCACTGCCCTGCAATGGCAGGCATTTGATCCGTATCGCAAACGCTGGATAAAAGTTCCTCCGATGCCTGCTAGTCTTACTGAAACATTTACCTTTTCAGACAAGGAATCGCTAGCCGTGGACACGGATCTCCTGGTTTTTGGACGGGAGATGACTTCTTCTGTTGTTTTTAGATATAGCATTTTGAGCAACTCTTGGTCCCCAGGAGTTGTTATGAACTCACCAAGATGTCTGTTTGGATCAGCTAGCCTTGGGGGAAAGGCTATTATAGCTGGTGGCATTACCAATAACGGCGAGATTCTGAACTCCGCAGAGCTGTATGATTCAGAAACTCGGAATTGGGAGTCCCTTCCTCCCATGAATAGAGCAAGGAAGATGTGTTCAGGGGTGTTCATGGATGGCAAATTTTATGTTATTGGTGGAATGGCTAATGAAAGGGAGGTGTTGACATGCGGGGAAGAATACGACATGAAGCGAGGCTCATGGAAACTGATTCAAAACATGTCTGCTGGTCTCAGTGGTGAGAATGGTGCACCGCCACTTGTAGCTGTGGTGAACAATGTGCTGTATGCAGCTCGCTACGCTGACAACGTTGTGATGAAGTATAACAAGGAGAATAATAAATGGGAATGGCTGGGAAAGTTGCCCGAGAGATCTGACTCAATGAACGGCTGGGGCATCGCCTTCCGAGCCTGCGGCGAACGATTAATAGTTATTGGGCGCCGAGGACCTCGCGGAGGGATGATTGAATTGAATTCTTGGGTTCCAAAGGGAGGGCAACCTGAGTGGAAGACTATTGCCATTATGCAATCTGGAGACTTTGTTTTCAACTGTGCTGTCATGGGCTGCTGATTTTCTTCTTATTTAAGGCATAATTGTATTTTACTTCTTGCAAGAAAGATGTACAATGCTGGCTTGTAAGGAGGGGGCATAAAACACTAATTTTGCCTAATTGGTAGTTTCTATCTTCTCTGATATTTTGGTCGAGCTGATGAATCAATTGACATCTGCCACATCTGTAACATCAATTTGCATCATTACTTTTTGTATTCATTTCACCCCATTCATACACATTAAGTGGGAAGTATTCTGTTAATTTTATGATACAGGACAGTGAATGAAAATGCTATCTTGGCTATTTGTATCAGTTAGTTTTTTAGATAATTGTTAATCCTAGACAATGTTTTTTGTTTTTTGGATTCTTCTCCCAGATAGTTACTCTTCAATAGTTCAAAGTATGTGCCATAGAGCTCAGAACTTTGCAATCCTCAATTGTTTTGGTGTCACTGTGATTACTTGAACCTTGTTAAATTAATGTTTTAGTAGATAAGTTGCTTTTCGATTTTTTTTACATATTTGAAGTTACAACTGTTGTGTGAAAGGTTATCTACTGATAGAAAAAGGAGATCAATACTATAAAGCAAGATATGCCTATTAATTAACCACCATGATCTGTCTTTAATTGTGTGCTTTGTTTGCTTGTTCTTTTTGATAGTGGATCCATCCTTTTTCTTGCAGACGCCAAACTTCTCGTTAAATGATTGAATTTCTTTTATTCACATCATGCTTTTAACATTTCAAGCGTTTGGCTTTGGGTTATGATCTCTATCAAACGATTTAGTGTCTATGCTCTGTGTGTCGATCACTGCCGTTACACTATTACTTGTAGTTGCATCCTTCTGTTAAGTGTTTGCTCCGTGAAGTCCATTTGTTCCATATAAATGATAAGCTACAGTGAACTGTTACATCTTCTTCCAATCACAAGAGCAGGGTTTTACTAAATGCTAAATACTGGCAAACATTTTAATAGCTCAACTTGATCCAAAATTACGAGGGCGACAATTGTGGATGGGGAAAAGGTTTAGACTGCGGTTTTTAATGAAAGGACTGCAGGCACTCACGTGTATCTTCGAGAGTCGATCGAGATTCATGGTGAAACAAGTACTGCAGAGCGAAAGAAAGCAGCGAGGTGCGCTGAGTGGACCATGAACTAGTACAGAGTACAAAAACAGAGGATGCAGAGAAAAGGAGAGGCGGCAGCAGGGCTCTTCGAAGGAGGTGCAACATGGTGGCTGTCCTCATCAGCAGTACGTACGTACGTACGTAACGTGGTGAAAGGCAAAGGTTTGAAGATTTCCGTCCAGATGCATGCGACAGGAGGAGATCCATGCAGTTCATCAGGGTGTTCTTGTTCTTCCTGCTTCCTAACACACTTAAGTTAATGATGGCCAGTCTCTGGATCTGAATCTGTATTCCCATATGATTCAAGCATCATTATGGTCCCCCTTTTTTAAAATGTTCAGAAAATATATGTGACAAAAAAATTTCTAACTACGAACTAGACAAACTATCGAGCCAATGGTTAATGTGGAAAATGTTTACAAGTTATTAGCTGGCCAGAAGAAATTATTGAGATGGTAGATTTATGGATATAATAACAAAAACAAACCTAGTACAATGGGGGAATTATGCCTTCATCATTTGATTAACTGTGGTTTTAAATGCTTAAAATAATTAAGAAAACAAGTGGAATACACTAAAATTAGAAGGATGGTTAAAGATTTTGCCTCACCAAGTATTGTAAAGACTGGATCCACTTTAAGAACCTTTTCACGGTGAATCTGATGGTATGCAATATAAAGCTTAAACCAGTCACTGCAAATTTTGACACGCCAAAATATGTCAAAAACTTAAAACAACTACATTTCTATCATAATAGAACACACCATCACACATCATGCAACATAAATGAACCTATAAATTACACTGATGTGATAGATATTGTGATTTTGAACTTCCTTACATTGCACAAGCTTCCTAGATACTAATTCAGTATATATACAGAACTGAAAAAGATCAGACCCAAAGCAAACTTTTAAGTGAAAAATTCCACTCAAGGTACGCGGAGTTATCAGGCCTGATCACCTGAAAATAATAATAATAAGACACAAGATCACAAATGGGGATATTATTAGTTGTTTAACAGAAAAGTGAGAGAGATTGCTTTCATGGATTTGTTGCCTTACTAAATTAGAGCACTAATAGTTTAGTGCCAATGTCTTCTGTCATCGTCGAAAATCATAAAACTGCTATTCATCCATGTGTTTGATTCTGATTGGACATATATTTCATCATAAGTTGCAGGTCCACTATTTGAGGAATCATTTGTGGACTTTGGCTCCCTTACAGCATCCACCTTGTTGGCTGATGTCCTTGATTCACGTTCTACCTTCACCTCATCCACAGTTACAAACCTATCACCTAGTGAAGGTTTTGGCTTTTTATCAGTATCCCCTTTGGAAAATCTAACACGTCTAAGGTTCTTCCAAGACTTGGATTCCTTTTTATTCTCATCCGCTTCGAAAGTCACGTGCTTGTCGTTCTTTGTGGGTTTTGATGGATTTTTAGCCTTCAAAAAAGATAGCAAATATAAACTAGAATGAGTGCAGAATCCACAAGAAAGATTATAGATATGAGAGCCAATTTGTTATCTCATAGAAATTAAAGAGAATTTTTGAACTGTGAAATAGCTATTTACCACATCAAATGAGAAAGAGAGAGAAATTACCAGGGGGAGAGAATGAACTTGAATTAGTGCAAGCAAATCAATTATTTAATAAAATTTGAAAAACAAACGTACTGCCACCAGTCTAACAATTTAAAATGTTAAAAAGCACAATTGTATAAATTCTAAGTAATCCTAAATGTTTGTACCATTAATGCATTGACTCCAACTTCTAAAAGGAAAATAATCCCAAACACTATAACAGTATGGCTAAACCACCAACATCAAGAAGCTCAGAAAGATTCACCCAAAGAAGACAATATTTATGATAGAATTGCAAAGGCAGACAACCCTGAATATGTAAATGGGAAATGGTTAGGCTCAATTATCCCTCAAATTATTCAGAAAATCAAGAAGAAATCCATGAACTAAGGAATAACTACCTCTAACAGACACTTAAAGAGGAAAAATAATACAACTAGAAGATAAAATTATATAGGATCCTAACCCCTTTATAGACTTGCTCTTTGTATAATAATAACTTAGTTCGTCCCAAATAAAACTCATGCCAAGCTTCATTTAAAAATTATAAAATTCCTCCATAAATTCTCTCGACCATTGATAAAAAACAGTCAAATAATCTCAACCATTAAAAAAATAATAATAAATAAATAAAAATAACTTTTAAACGTTTAGAACCACCGATTAACCGACGGTTTCAACACTTAGAAAGTAATATACCAAAAAAAAAACCATTCACAATTAAATTTTGCCTTGAACCGTACCCGACCCGTCCAAGGACGAGCCGGTTACAGTGCCGGTTACAGTTCCGACCCATTTAACCAGGTCAACGGGTAACCAACCATTGACTCGATTACAGATCCGGGCCAAGTCTGGTTCGAACCCGGCCGAGTCCAATTCGGACCTGGCCCATGGTCGGGTAATATAGAGTATGTTTCTGTATAATAGACCTAATGCGATCCGACCCTTCCTCAAGACCTTGCATTGGCGGGTGCTTCATACACCAAATTGCCCTTTTTAGAACAAAGATAACATAAAGATTGAATATGTGAAATGTAATTACAGTGAGAAAACAGAGATATTGCTGGAGAACAAAAACAATGTAAAGACTGAATATTTTAAAATGTGTATAATAAAGACAATGTAAAAAGGGATATTGATGGAGAAATAATTAATAAGGTAAAGAAAAGTTATCAAAATAGAGAGTGGATTTTGGAGTTT
>JBBPFQ011049573.1:0-10430 GCA_037974815.1 Kaempferia elegans | reverse complement strand
TTTAGTTTTTATATTTAGAATGAGTTAGTAATTAACATAATTGAAATGAATTTTTTGATTTGTAATCTATCAAAATTCAATTCAATTCTTATATTTTTATCATTTTATTCTTCATCAATAAAACTTAATATTTTACTAACAACTATATGTAGGACTATTTAGTAATTTTAACTTTTAAAATGAATTCCTTTCACAATTTAGACCTAAAGATATCTGATTTATTTTGAATGATTTGAAAGGAATTGAATTCTAATTCCTTCCAATTCTTTGCTAAAAATTTATTTCAAAAGGTGAAATTAAATTCTAATTCTGGAAGGAATTCAATTTCATCCCTTTCCAAACAAATTGTGATGCATTTTTCATATTGATTTTAACACCACAAATATATTATAACAACAATTCAATAAAGCCACTCCGGCACTCCGGATGCTCTTCAACGGGAAGGTCAATTTTAAAACGGACAAATTTATATATATATTAATGAATGATAAAATCCAAATTAATGATTTTAGCTGTTGAATAAATTATTATTCAATTTTGATATTTCTGTTTGAGAAACCCCTAAAACCTTTCGGCTTCTTCAATTCCATAGCCGCCACCGCCATGACCATTCCGCGTTCTCTTACACCTCATCGGAGGAAGTGGAACGAGATGAAAAGAAGGTGAATCTCTCTCGCCCTTCACCCAACAAGATATCCGTCGTCTCTCTCGCTCCCAAGTATCCTCCATCTCCTACAATAACGACGAACTCGCGGGCGAAAAGGACGGCGAAGATGACGGGTCCAGTGATGAAGAATTTGATGTAGGAGAGACTTCCGAGCTGGAAATGATGCGGCAGCCACATAACTTGTCAGATCATGATTCCTCCGACGAGACGCCGCGTTCCGCTCCAAACCCTCTTCCTCCCGTCCCCTCTAAGTCTGACCGAGACGAAGACGACAATGAAAATGTAGACAGTGAAGAAGATGAGTCCAGTGGTGAATCCGACGACAGCGAGACAACAGGAATACTGCTATCGTCGGATTCAACCATGCATGTAGATGCTTCTCCCGACACCGTGAAGCACACTAGTCCTTCTCCTCCTTTGGCGACTCGAGGTTCTCGCAAAAGGAAGCACGTTGCAGACGGTTCTGAGAACAATCAAAGTCGAAAACCCACCTCATTTGGGGGATTGTGGAGTTTAGACGACGAAATAGCAATACTCAAAGGTTTGGTGGAGTACCACGGTGAGAATGGCAATGTGCTTTCCTCCGCCAGTGACATGGACGGTGTTCGTCATCTCTTCAAGAGGTCCATTCGCTTGGAGGTCTGTGACAAACAGCTTCCTGATAAGGCGAGAAGATCGAAGCAATTTTTTTTACAAGTTATGCTTGTTCAAAAAACAAGGTACCTTTGAATTTTTCCGATCCTCATGAACAAAATCTATATGAGCTTTCTAAAAAATTATGGAGTGTCAAGATTATAACTATTACGGAAGAGGTCGTTAGTTCTGATTCTGGCGATGCTAATTGCTAAAGAAAGTGAACAAAAATCAAAGGAAGAGAATTTTAACTCACATGATACATCCACTCATTCTGAGGTGAGCCTGAGAAGTGTGAAGTATAAATCGTAATCTCTTTGTCCATTAGCGTGGGAAACGGTTAACAAATTGGCAGATGGACATTCATGTGGGGTGGCTATCAGAGAGGCTTTTGAGATGGTGGAGGATGCTAAGGCAAATGTGATAGAGAATCAGTTGAAGAAACCGAGAGAGAGTGAGATAAAAGATCACCTTAGTGGAGACGATCTGAACAACAGATGGTGAAATTGATTCTTGTTTCGGCAGCAAGAACAAAGTGACCTTTTAATTTCCTAGGAGTTGATGCATCATTCAACATTCTTTATTTTGATAACATTGTTTATGCATATAATTAATTTGCAATCTCTTATGCAATATTTGGTGCATTTCTTTTGTATTTGAGAAGATCCATTTAATTTTTATTAATGCTTATAATATTAAAAGAAGACTGTGGAGTTGGTTCTTGATTCCGAAGCAAGATCAAAGTATCCCTGCTAGTTTCTTTGGAGGAGTTGATACATCATTAGCATTCAACATCTTTGTTTGGGAACATTGTCAATGTATATATTTGATTTGCTGTTCTCTTTTGTGATTTTTTGTTACCTTGCTTTGTGTTTGGGAAGATCCATTCAATTTTTATGTTATGTTTAAAATATTCACATAAGACAGGAGTTGATTCTTGTTTCCGTAGCAAGAACAAAGTGACCTTGTTAATTTCCTACGAGTTGATGCATCATCAACATTCAGAATCCTTGTTTTCTAACATTGTTCATGCTTATAATTGATTTATGGTTCTCTTATGTAATATTTGGTGCATTGCTTTGTATTACCGAAGCCCTTTTTTATGCTACCTAGACTTGATTTACATGCAACTAAATTATTTCTAGTTGATGAAATTGATATTTTCCAGTAAATTTTGATACTATTTTTGTGATAACATAAAGCTTTTCTAGACTGCATTTAAATTTTATCCTATGCTTAGAGAAATTTGTATAAATAATTGGTTGTCATGATAAATTACTACAGAAACAACTATTAAAGTTGGATATTAGTATTGAAGATGGGTTCATCAATGTCTGTATCTAATTCATTGATTATGTGTTCCTAGAGATAGAGAAGGTTCAATCTTTCTCTTTTGATATAGGATTTGGTGATGATAAAAAAATATACGACTATCTTGACATTTTCAATTTCAAAGTAATATTTTCTCATTAATATTCAGGTACCTATTCATATTTACTCTAGGAGCTTGGCCTGATATTGGTGTCATTATTCCAGAGCTTAGTGGTTCGCAAACTAGTTCAGCGGTAATGGGCTTTATAGTTTCTCAGTACACTGGGTATGCTTTAACTGCATTTGTTATTATTGCTCTCTTCCCTATGGAGGAGACATTTGATACTTATGATCACAATTTTTGTTTATTAATTTAATGGATAGTGAGGGTCTTGCAAATCTAATACTAAAAGAGAATGATAATTTTTTTTTAAAGGTTTTCTTTCAACAGATAATGGTGGGCACGATGCATCACTCTTACAAGATGAGTAATAGAGCTCACCGTATTATCCGCTTGATACTGTCTTAAATTCTTCAAAAATACAACTTGCTATGTGGGTTGTATTTCTTTAAAGTTGTTGAGAAATTTGGCAGTGCCCCTACCTATGGAGCTTTTGGTGCGGTTACTTGATGTCAACATGGTGTATTTCATAGTTACTTCAGCCAAAGCACATACATGGCTGCACTGTAGGGTTATGCTTTGCATAGTTAATTGATAATTTTCAGTTCAAAATAATAGACTCCTTTCAGGATTCTCATCAGATTACGACGTTTCTCTTTTTCCATATGCTGCTTTATCCATTGAATCTGTGTGGCAAATTTATATTGTGATGATTTTCTGTTATTATGAATACAGATCTCAAAACAATAAAACTGCAAGACTCAAATTGTAATGACTACAACTTAAATGCAATTTTGAAAGACTCTTTTGCATGCAAAACAATCAAATTGTTATTTCTTTAGATTAATGATATTCTCCTTGACATTGTTCTCTACAGAACATATTGTTGATTGCTTGCTTTGATCTCATTCAATTTTTGCAGTGAACTGGATTTATATCCCAAGAATCACTACAACAAAAGAGATATTTAGCGACGAATTTATTCGTCGCTAACATAAACAATTTTGTCGCTAAGATGTGTTTGCGACGATAAACGTTCGTCGCTATTGTCGTCGTAATAAGCTTGTCGTAAATAATTTTTTGCGACGAATTTAGTGGATTCGTCGCTAACATTTTAGAGACGATATATATCTCGTCGCTAAAATTCCCTTTTTCGTAGCTAAATTTTTGGCGACGAAACAACCTAAAATCGTCGCAAATCACTTAGAGACGATTTATTTTGTCGCTAACATCATACAATTTCGCCGCAAATAATCACTATATATTCTGATAGGATTGGCAGATTAGCGACGAAATAATTTAAAATCGCCGCTAATAGTTAGCGGCGAAAATATAACTTCGCCGCTAATAGTTTAGCAACGCTAAATAATCCGTCGCCAAACTTCATATATTCGTAGCTAATATATTACCGACGAATAACGAGAAATCGCTGCAAAACCATTTGCGACGAAATATCAAATCGCCGCAAACTACTTATCGACGATTATAAGCGTCGCTAAAACTTGATGATTTGCCGCAAATTACTGAATCAATTTTTTCGGTTTTGAACGTTGGCGACGATTATTTTGTCGCGAATAATTTTAGTATCGGGAATCTGGAGAGTTAGTGACGAAATAACAAATTTTCGTTGCTAACAGTAGGTTTTAGCGACGAAATCTCCCTATTTCGTCGCTAACATACGGTTTTAGCAACGAAATATCACAATTTCGTCGCTAATTTTGACTTTTTATCCAGCAGATTGCTCCCTGTTTTCGTACCATAACCTGATACAAATTTCACAACAATTACAATAATCACAATATGCAATATCAATAATAAATAATCAACACTCCAACATGTTCAAATATCCAAACAAATTTACAATCCACAAGTTTAAAGATCCAAACAAGTTCACAACTAAAATCCAAATATTAACATCATCTCAATATCCACATCAAGTCTAAGGTTGAGGAGGAGGAGGAGGTGGAGCTGAAGATGTACCATGCATCAAAGAATCTAATTCTCCAGGTGCCAATCGGTTCAGAATTTGTTCAAAAATAGCTTGTCTTGATATCACAGATGCTAGCTCATTTTGAGTATTTGCTAATTGAACTTTTGTGTTTGCTAGCTCATCTTGGGTGGATTCAAGTCTTTCACGCAATGCAACATTACTTGATCTAGATGATGATGTGGCATCAGAAGAAGTGGACCTAACTGGCTTCGGTCCACTTCCAAGTCCTCTGATGTATCCGGACCGAGTACCAAGGACCTTGAAACCAATTGCTTTGAAAAGTCAAGATTAAAAATCAACATCCTTGAAACCATCAAATTAGCGATTCTAAACCAAACTAAGCTATAGATTAACATGTCAAGTAGGAACCAAGCCATAGGGAAATCAAGTAGGAACCAAACTAAGCTATAGATTAACATGTCAAGTAGGAACCAAGCCATAGGGAGGTCAAGTAGGAACCAAACTAAGCTATAGATTAACATGTCAAGTAGGAACCAAACTAAGCAGAAGTGCATGATAAACACTCAACCAAACAATTGCTCTTCTATTGTTCGTACAAAAATTAAGCAGTGATTAGTTTGAATGAAATGAGAACGCATGAGGACGATGGGAAAAAATTGTACATTGTTTCTATTAATTATACAATTGCTCTCATACCAGGAATCGAGTCCAAGGTCAGGCTTAATTAGTTCCCTTTTCCACTAAGATTTTACATTGATTCTATTAATTATATTTCTGATCGAATCAAATTGTAGGCTTCCTTTTTATGTTATTGCTCAAGTCTTTGTGCATTTTTTTTTCAGAATTCAACTTTTGCAGTGACAGTAAGCATATCTGAAGGTTCAAGTTCAGCTACATTCGAAACAAAAAACAGTGAAAAGGGGTATTATAAGTTTTACAGAACGATTTTTTTTTAAAACTCCATGTAACTTTGTCTTCATCTTGTGATTCCTATTTTGAATCTCCTACTGTGATTTCTGCATTCTTTTTACCACGGGGCATTATTAATTAAGTTCCTTAATACAGAGAAACAAAAGGATTAGATTGTGGAATTTTTACACAGAAAATGAAAGTGCATGATAAACACTCCAACCAAACAATTGCTCTTCTATTGTTCGTAGTTAATATATTCTGATCTCCATGCAACACTTCACACATGCTGCTTTCAAGGACATCAGCAGTAGATGAAACTGATTCAGTGCCATCTTGCCCTTCTTTACTCTCCTTGATATTGTTCAACATCCCCAACTGACCCTCATTTTCAAATATTTTTCCATGGCTGTTGGCAGTAACATTTTCAGACTGACTATCACTGCCAACCATATCTGTTTGTTTCCATTCAACCTCATTTGGTGACTGATGAACTAGCACGCCACTGTTTAGACTATTAGTACACTCAGACTTATTACCAGTAGAATCCTGAAGAGATCTAATGAGCTTTCTTGGCGTTGAGTATATTTTGATGTCATCTATCGTGAGCTGTGGCTTGGACCTCTGTAAAACCATCACAATCATCAGATTACAAAGAAAATGCAACAAGGTGCCTATTTTGATTAATCTGTTTAAAATAAATAAATAATGCTTTGGTTAATATCTGTTTACTAACCTGAGGATTTGGTGGAGTGGTATCTTCTCGTGCTAAATTGGACTCACTGACTTGCATAAACCCAGAGAAATCTCCTGAAATTTCGTCACTTTGATCACTTGGCTTACCTTTAAAGCTCTCATCAAAATCGGTGAATTTGCCGTCGGTACGTGAACAAGATTTTAAGAACAAGCCATCCTTCAATGAAACATCCACAGCACAGTCCTCATGGCTCCACAGCCTCCTAGAAGCACGACTTGCGTTATGTGGAATTTCACAAGGAGCTTGAAAAACTGAAGCAGGTGAATCAGCAAATGCATCATTGGTGACACAAGACTCAATAGTCTGAGACTCTGGGGAACAAAATCGAACTGGAGAGAAATTTCTTGATCTCAAAGGACTCTTCGCGTTTCTCCTATGGAAGTTGGAGCCGACCAGTGGACTTGAACTTATCTCATGTCTCGATCCATTCTGCCAGCCCAGTGCCTTTGCGGTCTGGAGCGCCTCAAATGCTGCTCCCCTCACAAATGGCATCTTATCATCAGCTTGGCATTTATCCATGACATCAATTATCCTAAATACCTCTGAGGCAATGCTTCTGGGATCGACACACTTCATCAAGAAGTTGATCATTTGAATTGCAGAGAGGCGCTTCTGAGAGTTGCATTCAGAAGCACCAGTCACTAATATCTGCAAGCCAGATCGGACAAGCGATCTCGCAAAAGCCTCAGCGATCAAGCCATTGTGCTTTGCCAAGGCCATCACCAAACCCATATGGGCATTGGTTTGGGTCGCCTTCTCTTCCAAAGCCCCCGCAACCTTCAAACAGACCTCATTCACCAACTCATCTGATGCAAACCTCCAATTTCCTGATTCAACAAGGGCTTTCAAGCAGAGTGCAGCCCCCGATGCAGGACTCTCTTGCGTGCCCATCAAAGCATCAGAAAGAGGCTTGCAAAGCGAGGAGATTATCCTCATCTTCTCATTTTCCTGCATTGACGGATCGATTCCATACCGGGCGATTGCAGGAACTACCTTGGAGCAGGCCTGGTGGAGAGGAAAAGATCCTCCACTGGAGGATAGGGTGTGCATGATGGTAGACATGATGTTATCTATTTGAGGAACGATGTTTTTGCCGTGGACTCTAGCAAGAACTTCGTAGAGGGAGATTGTACACTCAACGGAAGGCGCACTATTGGTTTCTGAGACTTCCGCGAGGAAGTGCGGGATAGCTTTGGAATCCAAATCTTTGGCGTAGGTTTTAAGAGCTTTCATGGCGGATCTGCGGCTATCTGCGTCCTTGTCGAGGTTGGCTAGCTCCTGCCGGAGCAACGGGCTGAGATTTCTTCCCATAAGCCGAGGATCTAAATACAGGTAAACAACGAAAAATAATATAGAAAGAAAGGAAAAAAAATAAAAAAGATAAACTTTTCGTAGTTAGCATTCATTTATGGGAGAATCAAGATGTGACAACGAATCACGCGCCGTGTTAGGAAACAAGATTTCCAAAAAATCGTCACCAAAATGGAAATACAAAAGATACGAGGGCAAGTCTTTATAGCTCATTTCCATCCAATATAAACCCTATCTTCGACGCAAATGTAAAACGGAAGATGATTCTTCACCCGATGACAGAAATAGCTAGAAGAACGCGGACATTCAAGAAAAATTTATGAGGGGTAGAAGAAACAGATGACAAAGCTCAGAATCACCTCGACTGGCAGAAGAAGGGGGGATGACGCCGATCTGAACTCAAATGCAATGCTCCCTTCTTCAAACTCCAGTCGCCTTCGTTGAATGCTGCACAGGAGGACTACCGAGTTTGGATTTTTGGATCTGGAAGTGGAAGAGAGGAGCGTAAGGATTCAAAAAAGAGAGGATAT
This sequence comes from Kaempferia elegans, assembly GCA_037974815.1. NCBI lineage: Eukaryota > Viridiplantae > Streptophyta > Magnoliopsida > Zingiberales > Zingiberaceae > Kaempferia > Kaempferia elegans. The sequence goes on along the minus strand of JBBPFQ011049573.1, from coordinate 2,240 downwards.
AATTAAGTCGATTTCATTTAGGGTTTTGGTGAGCTTTTATATATCGGGGATCGGAATTTACACACTTTGCCATTTTGGCTATGTCAATCTTACATTTGAATTCCTAGACGATCCATTTTCCCTCTACTATGTCTCGCTTTCGAGCTTATAGGCACAGCCCCACAATGGCCTTTATGCGGTTTCCCAATCCACCCTGTCTCTTATTTCTTCTCTTTCTTCGACGAGGATTGAAGCGTGGAACCCATATAAATGAAGGGTAAAATACAAGATAGCGTTTAAAATCATCAATTTCATGGTTAAATTTAAAATTACCAAAATTTAAAATATCGTTTGGTTCAATTTATGGATAATATAAATAATATATTTCCTATTAAATTATATAAATCAAAAGAAGATACGGGTTTTTACTTAAAAAGAATAGGTGAGATTATGAATTTATCAAAAAGTGCATGCTACATTGATATTTATCAAATGATGCATTTTTTAATGCATTTCCTATTCTCTAATAACTTTTTTTTCTTTTCTATGTCATTTTCTTTCTATCACTTTTATTTTCTTACTTATTTTTCCTATTCTTTATTCTCTTTCCTCTATCTCTTTTTTTTTTTTTTGCATGCATGTCGGGATAAAGTGAGTCTAATATGTAAATTACATCAAGCCCACGACATATAGGATTTAATTAATTTTTTGATAACTTTTAATACATTTAGAGAAGTTGAAACAAATAATAGATAATATGTTTAAATTCTTTGCAATATTAGAAATCCATAAAAACTGAAATGGATGCAATCAGAGTTCTCTAGATCCATCAGTGAGTTTCGATCAAAACTTACTAATGAGCATATAAAACTCTAATTACATCTATTTCAGTTCATATATATTTCTGAGATTGCAAGTAATTCAAATATACTATCTATTGTTTATTTTAGCTTCTCGGAGGCATTACATTGTATTAACGAAGAATTGATAAAACTTCCACTTTAAGTCTGATATGGATCATATCAGGCCTAAAGTGGGCATGATATAAGATCATATCAGGCCCATGCATAGGAATTTTTATTGATATATTTTTATTATATTTTTATAGCTCTTAAGAAGCTGAAATAAACAATGGATAGTATATTTAAACTCCTTGCAATCTCAAAAATTACTAGGAACTGAAATGGATGCAATCGGAGCTCTCTATGTTCATTAGTGAGATTTGACAAAAATCCACTAATGGATATAGAAAGGTCCGATTACACTCATTACAGTTCCTGTGGATTTCTGAAGTTGTAAGATGTTCAAATATACTATTCAATATTTATTTCAACTTCTCAAAAGTGTTAAAATGTAAAAATCAATAAATGGTAAAATCCTCCACGTTGGGCCTGATATAGAATCATATTAGACCCAATTTCATATCAGGCCCAATGTGGGCATGATATGATTCACATAAGGGCATGCATGTGAATTTAGGATATTATGATATTGAGGATATTAATGAATTTTAGTACTAAGGGGTTAATTTAATTTAGTTAATTTAATAAACAATTCTAACTAATCTAAATAATTTAGTTAACCAAACTAATCTAATTAATCTAACTATTTTAATTAATTCATTTTAATTAATCTAAATAATCTAACTAATCGAATTTAACTCATTAATTCAACGTAACTGATTTAATTAATCTAATTATCTAAATTAAGATAACTAATCTAATTAATTCAATTTATTTTAATCTAGATAGTTAAAATAGTACATTTAATTTGGTTAATTATAATAATTGAATTAGATTAATTAGAATAGTTAGATTAAAATAGTACATTTAATTTGAACATCTTACAAATTATATAAATTAATTAGATTAATTTGGTTAATTAGATTAGTTTTGTTAAGTTGATTAATTATATTAATTAGGTAATTAGCTATAAACCTCCACGTTGGATACCTGTGTTGGGCCTGATATGATCCATATTAGGCATAATGTGGATGTTTTATCGATTCTTCGTTAATACAATGCAACACCTTTGAGAAGCAAAAAAAAAACAATGGATAGCATATTTGAACTCACTACAAAAAAATCCATGAATAGCGAAAGCTTTTGCGATGACATTTAGTAAGCCGTCTCAGATAGCGACAGATATTTATATATTCGTCGCTACTAGCGACAGACATTTATTTTCCGTCTCTAGTAGCGACGGATGTTTTTATATCCGTCGCAATCTGAGACGGATATCTAAATGTCCGTCGTTATTAG
>JBBPFQ011049144.1:0-10434 GCA_037974815.1 Kaempferia elegans | reverse complement strand
TTTTGCTACTTACGCATGTCAGAAAAATCCGTAAAAATAGTCTAAAAATTCAGAAAAATCGTGGCATTATTCTAAAAGTGTTTTCGGAATTTTCGGGGCGTTACAGTCCAAACATCAAAACCTAAGGCACAAAGATTGCTCCAACAGAAAAGACATGCAAATCAAGAAAGAGAAAAAAAAAAAATATATATATATATATATATATAAAAGATCACGTCAATCAAAAAACGAGGCTAAGGAAATAATAAATATATTTCCATCATAAGACCGATTCTTTTAAGAAAATAAATCATTTAGCTATTCTATATAAGACTGTCCACCCAGAACGTAGATATGCATACACAAACATCCAAAACATATTGTTCCTCTTTTTCTTTAGCCTCTAACTTGGGCATCAGAGAAGTTTCGCACTCCACCCCGGCGAACTCTTTATGTTTGTTAATCTATGTAGGAAATCGAGATGGTACGAGAAGAAATCTGGTAGAAGACCTCGACGTCATCATTTTTTATGCCAGAATAGATTTCCACCGCTGCATCACCATGGTAAGATTTTCAAACCAAATCAGATGCAATGGTAAAACACTTAATAATAAATCAAATTTTAAATCCCAATTTAGGATATTTGCTTCTAAATATGCAAGTTATGCTTTAAATTTATTAGACCTATTTGAATGAGACCTTTATAAACAATTGACAACATGTCATGTGAAATATTTTTTTAAAAATAATTTTACCTATATACGTATCTAAGCATCCTATCTTTATAGTTTATCCATGTAAGATTAATTATTGTTATCGTATGGTAGAAACATAATACATATGAGCTATACCATTAAATCAAATGTCGAATTTCAAAATTAGTATTATTGCCATTATTGTATGAAACTTTTAATATTTTACCTGCCTAATATATCACTAAAGCTACAATCATAGGATTAGGCTTAACGTCTTTTATTATAATATTCTATTGACACACAAAATAATATAAAATTATAAATAAAAGAATAATTTTATTATTAAATAAATATATAAATTTATAGTAAATTTTTATAATATCATTATTTTTATAACACTATTTCCTTACTATTGGCCTCCCATTGGCAAAGGGGAACTTAAGCCATTACTCATCTTTGCATCCATGAAAAATACTTTTCCCTCTGCTTTGTTTCTTTTTAACTTGGGAGTCTACTCTCTGTGCGCCGCTCCCTTGATATGATTTTCATAGATCTTTCAAATTCTTCTTCAAACCAAAAATGGTGGTGGTTATAAATTTGACCTTCTGCATCACACTCAGCTGAGGGAGATCGATAGGCTTGATCATCCAATACAATATAACACTCGAGCTTTCCTAATTTGATGGTTCAACTGAGTAGGCAATTAGTGAAAATTGATATAATCTTTATTTCATTCTAAGCTTAGACTCGAACCGTTGGAATGAAAAGTTCAAAGAAGCATTCCTATGCCGATGAGCTGATCCCGATCCCAACTCTCAGATGTTAATCTCTGTTCCTTGAAAAGGATGGTAAAGGAGCACTCTCTTGTGGCCGGAGAATAACAAGGATGCTGAACATCCCGAGCATCGGCAAGACTGTAAGCCACTTTAAAAGTTTATAGTAATGCATATGGAAAGTGAGTGAAAACTCATCAGAGAAGTAAAGCCCATTTCTGTCCACCATCTCAACCACAACTGTTCCCGTTGTTCGGACGGGTACTGTTGGAAGTTTGATCCGCTGCTTCCCAGGACGATCGTAGATCTGATTTACCACAATTCGCCTCTCTCCTTGATAATTTCCCGGCACTAGCAAAGTCATCTAGTGTTCAACAAAGAGAGTGGAACTATAATCAATGATGGGCAGTGAGCGTGCAAGATTCAAAGGAACAGGTTGAAATTGTCTTACTGTGACAGTATAAGGTCCTTGAAACCCAGAAGGCACCCTATATTTGTCGATAATCTCTATCTCCACCCAGAAATGTTTTCCTTCTTCATCACGGAAAGCTCTGGATACATGCGGAATGAATATACCTTCACGGAAATTGCGAACTGCAACATTGTTTCTACCTTGGTTTGGTGACCTCCATTCCTGCAATGAAAGGGGGCGGAGCAAATCTATGTAACATTACAAGTTGGATAAGATTAAAAATAACTGCTACGCCAAATTTAGTGTGAAATTTTCAGATGAAACAAAAACAAATAAAAACCCGAATTCACGAGAATTATTAAGATTCTGCTATAACAAAATACAAAAACCAGAGCACCTTAAGAGGATGGTGCGATGAGGTAGTGGAGAAGCAATACACATTGCCATTCATAGTTGTCACAATAAGATCAAGGTCACGTCCACCATCAACATTATCAGCCAAGACCATACTGTGTCTGCAGATAAACAACATTTATAAAGAAAAGGTAAAGAAAATTGTATTAGATATAAACAAGGTACCATGGTTAATAACATACGAAGTCTCGCCAATGTCAACAACATCTGGACAACCTGTGGTTCCATCAATCAAGTACAAATAGCCATCAAATGAAGTGGTAACTAGAGTTAGCCCTTTAGATTTCTCATTTTGTTTATTTAGATCAACTAAAAGAATCCGGCTCATAACTCTTCCATTGGTTCGGTAAGGGAAAGGCCGAACATGTGAACCATCTCTGCCACTGAGAACGTAGATGTTCCCTGATGTGGTTGGGATCACTATATCAGTATGTCCATCTCCATCAACATCACCAACAGTTGGGCTCTAACATCAAATCTCAAAATCACTTAGGTAACTGATAAATAAATATTAATACCTAATAACATCCGAACAGGTTGTCACATGCTGGTTAATGCAACTATTTGTCACAAGAAAAAACATTAATACAGATGCAATTGAAGATAAAAAGAAGTAAAACTGAACATGTCACAGAAGCAGTTAAACAAGAATCAAACTTTTAAAAATTCAGAACAGAACAGATTAGATATGCAATGATTCAAGGAGATAGCTTGTTAGCATTGTAGTATATGCCAGACGGTTGTTTTCTAGAATTAACAAGGCAAATCAAGGTTTTGCATCTGTATCAGAACATGCTTGTTTAGTGAAAGGTATTTCATTTGGTAAAACATGTTTAATATAAATCTCTATGAACAATAAATATTTTAATATTATCATACTGAACACTGTGAAAAGTTGTAGCAAAAGGTGATTGCGCTCATCCCAGGCGCCCCTCGCAGTCCATCCCCAAGCTATGTGAAGGGAGATAACGGGGTCAGCTTATAGCTGACTACCAAGTTGAATAGGGAGTGGAAGGGGTTTTTTTCTCCAAGGGCATGTAATCGAAAAGTTGATCTCAATATTAGTGGACACAGGAAAAAATGGCAATCCAAGTCATATTCGTGTCACATGAACAAAATGGCATATAGTATTATGACCCTATGATTTTCTATATAAGTTCCATCGGGTTTGAAATTCTTTGTTCAAATCAAACATTAAAAAATGTACCATTTATCCTACAGGGAGTATATACAATCAAATCCAGTATCAAAGTTGTATAAATGTGCACACGTACAGGTAAGATCACCTTAAGAAGGCATGAATCAAGTTTAAATGGCATCCAGAAAAAAATGAATAAACTTGCCTCTGGTATTAGACTCTTAAGATGCACTTCCCAAATTTCTTCTCCTTGTGCAGTCCATGCTGCAACATTTCCATGAGTGTCAACTGTCACTATTTCAATTTTACCATCGTCATTAATATCAGCTGCCACAGCTGGTGCTTGAATCGCAGCCATCTCAAGAGGAAATTTGTTTCTCACTTGGCCTACATGAAATTGCTTTCAAAAATAAAATCAAGAAATCGAAGCTTTGTGCTCGATTCTCATAATTTAAGATTACATAATTGCATATTTGAGAGAGAGAGATGTTAATAATATCCTTTAGATTTATATTGTCTTCTTTTTTAGAACATGAAATGCAAGAGATATTAGTGTTACATAAGTGTCACATCTAGGAAAGTCTTAAGTAAATAAAGGAAAGAGTTTGCCATTAGACCTAGTCCATTTCATGTCAAGATTAGTGAAACTTGGTGAGGACCCTAACTCCCAAACATATACCACAAACTCTAATGTCAGCAACTAAACTAAATCCACCCTTAGGATACACAACCACAACATTTGATTTCACGTCAAATTCCTATTCTTCTGAATAATTCACCGGCTTCTATTCAAAGAGGTTTCAGTTTGTATTCTAAATTTCTACAAGTTTTAACAGAAAATCTTACTCAAAGTGCAAGATTTACCACAATAGTAAAGTTGCAATTCCTCCAATATATATTGGGTAAATTGCAGTATATAAACATGAAGATGTTGCAGTTAATAACATTACAAAGAATACATTGATTTAATAAAGATAATAAATACAACTATAAAATGAAACCAAAAAAGGTTACCATGATGATCCAAAATATAAAACAAGCCATAGGAAGTGCCAACAAGAATGTCCAATTTTCCATCCCCATCCAAGTCAACCACAGTAGGAGAAGAATAAGCATAAGCACGGAAATTTCCCGAATCAACACTTAAATCAAGATCTTGAATCCATTTTACTTGCTTTGTATCAAGGTTGAAAACTACAATTCCACTTGCTACATATTTTTCAATGTTGATTCCCCCTAACTCAGCTGAATGCTCTGGATTATCATAATACCTGCCAACTTATAACTGTAATAAGAAAGAATTGAATGCACGAAAAGCCTTAGATATATATGACATTCACCATAAAAACCAATACCTGACGAAATGCATTAAATATACAAGACCAAAATGATAGTAGTATCTCAGTTGAATACAACCATCGTTTGGGCAGATGAAGAATCAATTAGACAAGCCAACATTGTGAGAATTATGACCTAAGACTAAGACCAATAAGAATAATTACACACGGTTCACATACAACCATTAAATTTATGAAAATTTCATGAAAAGGAGTGTAAAAAAGTATGCTCATTGTTCCTGTAATAAACTTCCATCAATATTGAGTTATTATTGTAACATGGTAACCTACATAAGATTAATATATCATATGTCAGATGTAGAAAGTATCAAATTCTATGACTTTAGCACCAATTTTCATTTCTAGAAACAGAAATGGCTAGGAAGATGCTATCATCGTACAAGAAAACTTTTTAAACAAAAAGCTGAGAACTTGTTACCACAAACTTTTCCACAGAATAATTACATCCAAAAGAAAGTACCAGAAACAGCTTAGATATCATTATGGGCAATTTTTCATGTAAAAATACCACAGATGTATAAAGTAGAAATTCTTACTCGCGGTCAAAGAAGTATGAAACAGTCACAACCATTTCTTGAGTACCATCATTATCTATGTCAGCAATTACCTTCATAGAATATTAAAAATGTGGGTCAAGCCTTTAGGAATTAAATTCCCTGATTTTTTTTTTTCCTTTTTCTGTATGATCAACTCCAATGGAAAATAATTAAAAAATAGCAGTTGATGGAACTTACTGGAGTGCAAAGGATGTGTGAATCTATGCTTACATAATCTTCTGCTATCTCATGGCTCTCTTCCGTCCAATTTTCATCCCCCCACATTGATTCATCAATATAATCATCATAGTCATAATTATACTCATCAGCTAACTCATCTGTATCTCTAAACAAAACAAAAGATGAATCAGCTTCTTCTTCCAGTTCTTGGTCATTTTCCACAGTTGCTCCTTGCACTCCGTCACCAGTGTTATGTTCTTCAGAATGTCCATCTTGAGCACCTTTATAATCAATTTCTTCAAGAAGCCTTCTTTGTGTTTGTGTTTGATTTTTCTCAGTACCATTTCCCAATGAAGCATCACTTTTGATTGTGTCATTAAGATTGCTTGGCACTCCATTGTATTGACTAGTTTGGGCAAAATCAAGTCTTTCTTTGTCCTCAAGCTTAGATGTATTCATAGAGAGGTTGTTCACAGTGTTCGTAGAATCATAATTATTTGACCCATTCATGCTCCCATTTCTATCTGAATAAAAAGCAACAGAAATTTCCTAATTTGATCCACAATCAGAATTTCAAAAAGGAAGATTAAAAAATATGTGATACTTGGAATATTAGTTTATAAACCCATATGCTAATTTCTCAAGCATTGTATAGCATACTTACAAAATTTGACATATGAATCCTAATATATTTACCATAGCAAGCTAAGCTATTTATTGTTGGAGCAATCTAGGTACCCTATGTTTTGATGTTTGGGCAAAAAGTTTAAGTTAGGTTTATTGTTGTATTTGATATGCATTGTGAGTATGCAGGATGCAAGTACAACAAGTGAAGTCCAGGTAGAGACTTGGCAGTGTAAGTGCAAGGGGAAGCCTTGGCGATGTAAACTCAAGTGGGACTTGGCAAAGGAAGACCCGACAACAAGTACCGAGGCCTATGGAAGTTCTTGAAGGCAAGGCGTGAAGGATGGGGAGCATCTGAGAGACGCAAGGCTAATGGAGGAGGCTCGAAGGCTAGGTCTAGGTTGGTCGGTCGAGGACGAGTACTGAGAGAACTGTATTCGGGGATTAAAATCCTAGTTTAGGGTTACCAGTCCACTGTGCAGTCGACTGTGAGCAAACAGAAGGTTTCTGTTCGTTCAGTCCATGGAGGACAGTCAACTGACCAGTCGACTGGTACGTGGACCAATCGACTGGTATGTGGAGTAGTCGACCGGTCCATTTAAGGGCAGTCGACTGGTGGTGAGTCGTTGGAGTGTAACGATCACATTTTCACGTGGGACCAGACGGCTGCTATACTTAGCAGTCAACTGGTGGCGAGGGTTTTCTACCTGAGCTCTATTTAAGAGAGCTCGGGAAGCTTGAGCAAGTTGACGAAATAGATTTGGGTAAAGTCTATTGGTAGTCTACTGAGCTCAATTGTGTGCGTGTGCATCCAGGAGGTCTCGGAAGTGTTGTGGCGAGATTTCTCCACCCACAAGGAGCTACACGAGCTAGCCGGAAGTTTCCGGGGAGTTATCCACCGACGGATCGGGATCGTCCACCTTACGGACTACCATGGAGTAGGAGTGTATCTCTAAACCACATTAAATCAGTTTGTGTCGTTAGTGTTAGCTTTCTTTCTTGTTTGTTTTAACAAGGTGTAGGAAGCGACAAATTAGGGTGTCGGCATATTCACACCCTCTAGCCGGCGGCAAAGGTCCAAACATTTATGACATCTTAAATATGTTACAGGATTTGCAAAACACAGAGTATCACGTTTACATATGTATAAAATGAAAATGCAAAAAGTTTACCAACAACAACAATCAGCACAATTATAATATGGCTAATTGGCCAACATCCACAGGAAACAGAAATAAAAACAAAAGTGATTGCAGTAGTGTTGTGATCACATACGAGATATTGAAGTTTTAGTGGAAGCCTCCTTGGCAATTGAATCATCGTGGACATCTGGATATGAACGATCCACCGGATCTGGATCCAAGCCAACATACCAGTTTTTACGAACCTTTCTACGAGGTACTTCTAGTTTATCCATCATCAGATAGCCAGAGACCCTATTATGACCACCAGATTTATGTCAACCTGCAGCAATCCACCAAACAATTGTTGAAACCACTTACCTGAAAAAATTTACAACTCCATTGTAGGTAGCTAACGCTATTTCTCTTGTACCATCCTTGTCTATATCATATAAGAGAGGGCTAGAATGGACTGTTGATTGGTGGAAAGCAGGCCATCCTGATGAATTTGGAATTTTTGACATCAATAAAAAATATATGCTATTATGTGTTGAGTAACTACAAAATGCATGCAATCTACCAACAAGATATTGAAATTTATAGATAAATGACTAGATAACAGAAGTAACATTAAAGAGATAGGTTCTCTGACAATAGAGAGACTTAGAGTTTGTAGAAGATAAATTGGTAATTTAATTATAAACTCAGCTGCAATTAACACTCACTAAGAAAAAATGTTCAGATCTAAACATATGGGATAAAGAATCAACACAAGGTACCTGGCATTTTATCACCATCAGAACCCTGTAATACTTCAAGGTAATGGACAAATGATGGTACCACTATCTCTAGCTTGCCGTCACTAGAGTTGCAAGAACACAACAATAAGTCAGTAGACTTCTTAAAACAATAAAAGGCAAACCCTACATATGGTAGAATAGTAAAAGTATTGGTCAAAATTGGTTATAGAATAAGGTTGCACCTCTACACATTGCAAACAAATGATAAACAACCTCTCAGTTAGCACAGATATGACTGTTTGTCCACTATTCCAAAAAACAAAGGCAGATTTCTAGCGATCAGGTACTGTTATTCTTAAAAGTTAAGCAACAAGCACAAAAGAAATGTTTAATCTAGACACACATTATAGATCAATAAACAAGAAACAGAGTTTATTCCTTGTATTTACTTCATGGCTACACCGCCGTTAATACAGAGTTTAGCTGAATCTTTTATTAGTTTAGACAACAAATGTGCAGGAATTGTGATTGGTCCTAGCTGTTCAAAAGAATTATTGCAGAACCTATCTCAGCATAAATATTGACATTTATGAAGATTAAAAAAAAAAACTCAAATGACAATATGGCGTAGCCTTTAAACCTATCACTTAGATTGATGAAATTCAAAATTTAGTAATCTTCCCCAAACAAATTTTATCTCAACATCTATCAGTGGCATAGTATAAAAATTAAGAAAGGTTAAATAGGCAAATTTTACCTTGAATTCTTCATCAGCATATTCAAAATCCAGAAACTTGTGGAAGATTTGCTAATATTAATTTTTAAGGCAAGTTGTTTTTCTCAGTTCAAGCTAAAAGATGCACTAGTTCCCATGAAATCCTTCACAGATAAGGTTAACTAAGTCTAGTCAGGCAGATAAGTGATGGATATGCCTTACCTGTTGATATCAGCAATCAATGGAGTTGCATATATACTGGAGCTAACCTCAGTTTGCCATCTCAATTCTATATGCTTAGGACACTTGGTATTCAACAAAGCATCTTCATCTCTACGATTAAATAAAAAGAAATTGGACACGCGTCAGTACCAATGAGCTCAAAGCATAAATCTAGGATTACTTAAGAAGACTATTTTCTACATTGACTAGACATTGTGGAATTAAGAAAGTACTGATGCAAGCACTGTAATGGAGCTAGAAAAAGAGTGAATATCATGAAAAGTAAATTTTAGATCAAAACTAGCATTTTGGATACATTTCTACTTGATCCTTTTATAAAGTAAAAGAAAAACATCGAAATGATGAAAATGACTAGAGGGAATCAATGGCGCAGAGCTTACAACTGGGGATATCCGAGCATATCATCACTTGCTTCCCGGTCGCGGAATTTGTTGGTGCGGTTGAACGGGGAGGCACCATCCACCGCAAGCAATTGCAGTGCAGCACCCAGGAGTGCAAGGATGAAAAGTCCCACGAAGACACCCATCGGATGCGGGGGTTTTCTTCCAAATGCTCGATAGAAACCGCAACGCCGGAGATTAACGGCAGTAAAAAGCAAGAAGAGAACGGAGTTGACACTGGAAGATAGTCAAGCCGGAGGATCGTCTGGCATCGCCCCCACCGCCGTCGATCAGCGTTGCAAGACCTAACGTGGTACTGTGGAAGAAAGAGAAGATCCAGAGCCAAGAAGGAAAACGGCAAATACTGAGGAAACTTTCCAAAATACATCAGGTGCCTATTTTCAAAATAATCAACTATCCAATTTCATTTTTACCCCTCTCAAACGTCAGTACATTGTTTATCAGAATATAAGAATAATAATATTGTCCTTTAAGGATATACAGTTGGCAAGAAGTCAATTTTTATGGATACATACCATTTAAAAAAAAAAATCGATCACCTAGTCATTTAGATGTGAGTTATAATATGATATCGTTATTTAACTCCCTCTATATAATTTGGGAATAAATTATAAAGTTAATGTTATCTATCCCAAGTGGTAATGTCGAAGGTATTCCAGATGGAGGTCTCGAGTTCCTACTCTGCGCTGTGGTACTGACCTCCCTCAAAAGTCCTCCAAGCGAGTAGGGTCAAGCGGTGTAAACTAATCCGTAAGATTAAGCCGAAGGAGGGATTATGGGGTATGAGGCCTCAAAGCGGTGGGGCCAATCATGTTAAAAAGTTTACCCTACACAGTTTTGCCCCCGCTATGGTGCAGCGGTAAAGGCGTTCAGTTATCTTTCAGACACCGACGATTTAATTCCTAACTACGGCGCATTTGCGGGAATTTGTTTTCCAAATGAGACTCGCAACAAAGGAATATTGGGCTTCTGGGCCACCCGCCACGAGTGCTTCCCAATTTACCCTGGTAGTCGGTGGAAAACTTCCGTGGGGTCGAGCCGGTCACCCCAGAGATAGTCAATGAGGCTAACTGGGTTAATCGTTTAGAAATAGACTGTGAAACCA